>SJXQ01011400.1:917707-935884 GCA_006408695.1 Aepyceros melampus
CCCTCCACAACATCCTGCCCAGAGCCTGTCCCCTCTAACCCTGCCTGGCTGGCCTCTCCTCCCCCTCCCCAGGCTATTTATAGGGCCTGGCTCAATGGCCTCCAGGACTTGAGGAGCCAGAGCTGCAGGGCTGGAGAGCTCACGGGCCTTCCCCAGGGGCCCCAGAGGCTGGGCAGTGTCCGCTTTCAGCCCAGCAAAAGGCCGTGTCACTCAGAGCGAGCAGTGGGGGTGGAGAGGCCAGGCTGAGGCAAGGGGCTGGGGTAGGGTCTGGGCAAGGGGCTCTCTGGAGCCTCTTGCAGTCTGTAGACAAGCCAGCCTCCCTCAGAAGCATTCTTGAGGCTCCTTGGGGCTGGGGTAGGCATGGGAGGTCTCCGAGGGCACAAGACCATCCTTGGGAAGGCCTGGAGAGCCGAGGCCAGCATCCAGACCCACCAGGCGGCCACCTCCCTTGCAAGCCCCCAGAGTCTCCTTTCTCTAACAAAATTGTCTCCCTGACCCTTGGATCTGCTCCAGCAACAGGCGGATAACTGAGGCTGCCATTCAAGGCCAGTCCAGCACAAGGCGCAAACTCTCACATTTCTGCCGTTGTGGCTGCTCTGGTCGCCCTGCCCAAAGCATCCTTTCCACTTGTCATCCTGTCTGACAAACTCCTGCTCCTTTTTTCAAATCTTCAGAGCCCAGTTTTTTGAGGAAGTTGTTTTATTTTTTTTTTTGGCCATGCAGCCTGGCATGTGGAATCTTAGTTCCCTGACCAGGGATCAAACCCATGCCCCCTACATGGGAAGTGTGGAGTCTTAACCACTGGACCACCAAGGAAGTCCAGAGCCCGGTTTAAATGCCACCTTCTCTGAGAAGTCATCCTTGGTGAAGCCTGTCAGCCCGCCTGGCTTCCACTCTCTGCCCCACTGTGTCCACTGCGCAGTCCACTCCTGCCCTGGTTCCCTGCTCCAGTGCAGGATTTGTGCTTCTCTGGAGCAGCGATCTCAGTGATCTCAGTTTGGAGCTCCCGAGAGGGCAGAGTCAGAGCCGCTCAGCCCTCAACTCCATCCATCGCCCAGCCCCAGGCACTGGATGAATGAGTGCGGGAACTAGTGATTGAACAGCGAATGGAGATGGAGAGAACCAAGGGGGAAGGAAAGCAGGAAAGACCCTGTGTCTCCTGAGCCCTGGAGGGACTGCCCTGTGTGCCAGTGGGCAGGAAGGTGGCAGGGGCAGCCCAGGCCAGGTTTCAGGGATGCTGTGCTGCCCTGGGCCGCAGCCAGCTCGGTCACTCTCATTCTTTCCAGATCAAAGTTCCCCCAGGGAATAGCCTGGAACCTGACACTGGCCCAGCGTGGAGGGGACTGGCTGGTGCTATTCAGGAGGAGGGCACGGGGAGGTAGGGCATCTGTCCCCAGCTCTGGGGACACCAGGCCAACAGCCCAGGAAGCGGGCTGGACACACTTTTTCACACACTAACTCCAGCTGCAGCCCCGCCCTCAGATGAAGGGCCACATCAGTAGGATGGGAACCCCTGGCTCTCCAAGGACACCAAGCCCCTCGGGGCCTTAGTGGCTCCCTGCACTGTCCCCTCATCAGTTCTGTCTCACTCTCATCCCATCCTCCAGCAACTTCCATCTCAGACATGCTCCAGGTGTATGCTCTGTGTCCCAGCATCTGTGTCTGTTTCTGTACCTTTCTGTCTAGACTCATCATAATTCTCTGTTTCTCTGTATTTTAAAAAATATTTATTTATTTGGCTGTGCTGGGTCTCAGTTGTAGCATATGGGATCTAGTTCCCTGACCAGGGTTCAAACTCAGGCCCCCTGCATTGGGAGCACAGTCTTAGCCACTGGACCAGCAGGGAAGTCCTTCTCTGTTTATTTTGTTCTTCCTTCAGTCCTAATTCCTATCTCTTTTTCCATCTCTGTCTCCCTGGACATGAAGAATGACTATGGAGTGGTGTGTTAGCCCTTTAGTCTGCAGTAAATAGGTTTTTCCTGCCGCTGGGTCTGGGCTGGGAGACGATGAGAGAGAACCGAACTCAGTGCCCCTGCTGCAGCCACCCTCGGCTGCTGCATCTGAGCCAGACCGAACTCAGCCCCACTGCCACGTGAGCAGACAGACAGGAAGTGGGCAGAGCTGGTCTGCGGCAGGAGGCCCATGTCAGTGGGCCAGATCCCTGAGTCTGCCACTCCTCTGGCCTTCTTCCTCATTCCACTCCTAGCTGTGGAAAGTCACACACAGCCAGAGTTTGACTTCATGGCCCCCACTCCCATGTGCAAACTGGAGTCACAGGTCACACACACACACACACACACACACACACACACAGCATAGGGGAGTGGCTCAGAGCTTAGGACTCTGTGTCTCAGTAATGTCATGGCTCACTCATCTTTGGACCTCACTTTCCTTATCAGTAAATGAGGATTTTAATAATAATAATATGGTATCTGTGTCCTAGAATTGTTGTGCATGTGTGCGAAGTCACTTGGGTCATGTCCAGCTCATTGTGACCCTATGGACCGTAGCCTGCCAGGCTCCTCTAAGGGATTTCCCATGGAAAATCTGACCCAGGATCAAACCGGCATCTCCGGCATTGCAGGCAGATTCGTTACCGCTAAGCCACCAGGGCAGCCTCCCTAGAATTGTTATTCTCAGTCACTCAGTCTTGTCCAACTCTTTGTGACCCTATGGACTGTAGTCCGTCAAGCTTCTCTGTCTATGGGCTTTTCCAGGCAAGAATACTGGAGTGGGTTGCCATTTCCTACTTCAGGCGGAGTTGTTAATAACACATTAAATTTATTCATGTTTGCAAGGTCCTTAAAAACAAAGACCTTTATGTCTGGCTCTTAGTAAGCACTCTATTTATCTATTTATTAAATAAAAATAATAAATATGCATGATTGCATGCTTCACACTTAACTCTCAATAAAAATTAAAAGTTGCTTTCACCTTTATCCTGTTGCCCTGGGTTAAGCCAGACCCTAGTCACTAGCAGGTCCAAACAAGCCTGATGTGAGTAGTTGTAATTCAAGTCTAGGAAGAACATATAGCTCTGGGTGTGTGCATTTCTCCAGATCTGCTGTGGAACCACATGTCATTAACAGGATCACACGTGGAGAAGTTACTTCGCTTCTGGTTAAAGACAATTGAAACCATCTCCCTCTGCTCTACACACGTAGACACGAGAACATGTTTATAGACAAGAAACGGAGACTACTCCATAAAAGAAAGAAGACAGGAGCCTGCAGGGAGAGAAGGGGTCGAGGCTGTTCCCAGGGGCTGGGAAGAGAGCAGGGCTGAAGGCAGACGGTGTGGGCCATGGCGTGAATGCTAAGCCGGGCTGGGATCTCGGCCTGGCTGGTGTCAGGAACTGGGTTGCCAATTGTGAGGATAAAGCAGAACAGCTCTGTGCATCCTTCAAGGTGGCGGCAAAAACCAAAGTGACATGCCTATGGTTTGGCCTGCAGCAGAGCCACTAGGCTCAAAGGGATTGTCCTAGAAATGTGTCATCCTCAAAAATGCTAAGCCAGGCTGGGATCTCGGCCTGGCTGGTGTCAGGAACTGGGTTGCCAATTGTGATGATAAAGCAGAACAGCTCTGCCCATCCTTCAAGGTGGCGGCAAAAACCAAAGTGACATGCCTATGGTTCGGCCTGCAGCAGAGCCACTAGGCTCAAAGGGATTGTCCTAGAAATGTGTCATCCTCATGAGGTTGAGGGCCCAAAAGTGGACACTTCTGAGAAAACCCTGGTGTGGAGCCCAGCCAGACCCAGACCAAGCTGAGGCCACTAGCATATGGCCTTGGGTTTTTGAGAATCTCCAGATAACTTCAGAAGGTCCCCCTGGAAGTGAGCCCGAACTGCCCACAGCAGAGACCTCAGCATCACACCCATCGTGGTTTGGTCTCCATCCCTCACTCTCCCTGGTGTCTCACTCCAGCTTCCTGCCAGGATTTCCCAGACTGACCTTCTAAAACAAGAGTCCTTATCACAAGCTTTGCTTTTAAGAGGATTCTATGACACTAAGTTTCTTGTCTTCTTCAGAAGGATCATAGAGATGTAGATTTTTTTTTTAACTGAGAAAAAGTTTATATCCATTAAACACAGTCTGCAGATGTAAAATCAGTGGATTTAATACAACACAATGGTGTGCAACCACCACTATCTAATTCCAGAACATTTTCATCACTTCAAGCAGAGATCCCATACCCATTAGTAGCCATTCCCCAATTTCATCACGAATCTACTTTCTGTCTGTATGAATTTTCCCATTCTGTACAGTTAATATATTTGTTGTTTTTCAATTGCTTAGTCATGTCCGACTCTGCAACCCCATGGACTGAAGCATGCCAGGCTTCCCTGTCCTTCACCATTAATGGGTTGGCCAAAAAGTTCATTTACTTTTTTCTGTCCCATACATAGAATGATACAGCATGTGCTCTTATGTGACTGGTTTCTTCCATTGGCATGTTTCCAAGTTCCCTCCACGCAACATGCCTTGTGATCGTCCACTCCTTTTTATGGCTGAATGATATTCCATATATGGCAGAGCAAAATAAGAAGAGCAGGTCTGAGCTGCAAGACAGTTTGATAATCAGTAGTAACAAAAACATGTCATTTAGAAATATAGGAGTAAATATTTTAAAAATCAGCTTCAGAGTAAGTAAGAAAGTGATTGTCCATGGAGAAGAGGAAACAGGAAAAAAGGAACAACATATAGATCTTTTTCTAAACAAACCTCAAAGGGAACTATCTCATTCTTTATGTGCATGTATAGCAAATGGAAATAAAAACTAAAATGAGGAAAAAACATGATAAGTAGAAAATACAAAATAAGATATAAAAATAAGTCCAGATATATCCATTACAGTACATTCAAACGGCTTTAAATTACCTGTTAAGAAAACCAAGCCTTTCAGAATGGATAAAATCCAATCTTATTCTATTAACAAAATCCGATCGTCTTCCATGAACACACCTAAGAAACAACTGGGGCTTCCCCAAAGTCGCAGAGGGTACCCACCAGCAATGCAGGAGGTACAGGAGGTGGGGGTCCAATCCCCGGGTCAGGAGATCCCCTGGAGGAGGATACGGCAACCCACTCTAACATGCTTGCACGAAAGATCCCATGGACAGAAGAGCCTGGCAGGCTACAGTCCAAAGGGTTGCAAAGAGACAGACGTGACTGGGGGACTGAGCATGAGCGGGAAGCAACTAGGACGTGGAATTGCTGACATAGGAAAGATGGGAAAAAAAAACATCCTTCCCAAGCAAGAACAAAGGAAACAGGAAAGCTGGTGGGGCAATGGTGGCGTCAGAAGATACACTCAGGCCTTGCGGTTCACAGTGACTGTGGTGTGGTGGGGTTACTTTACGCAGGAAGGTCGAGAAGGCCAGTCCAGAGGTGAAATTCGTGTTGAGACCTATAAAGTAAGACGGTAGCTAAGAGCTGTGTGGGAAAGAACATTCCAGGCAGAAGGAGCAGCACGAGCAAAACAGCGTGAGCCTGGATCCAGTCTGGAGTGTTGAAGAGCTGAGAGGCCAGGGAGGCTGGAGAGCAGCCAGAGTTGCGCGCAGGCCGGAGCCGCAGACCAAGAGGGCGGTGAGGGGGCGGGGCCAGCGAGGGGCGGGGCCAGCGAGGGGCGGGGCCAGGTGGAGCGTGGCTCCGAGAGCGGTGTGCAGGTGTCAGAGCTCTGCGAGGTTTCAAGCAGGGGGAGCGCCGGGTTTACTTTACTGCCACGTGGAAGGTGGATTTTAACAGGGCCGGCGTGGAGGTGGGGACTGCAGTTAGGTGTGTACCTAATTCAACCCTGAAGCGGGGAACGCCAAAACTGGAAGAACTACAAGAAGTTAAGAAATCTATTAATCACGGCGGGCGGTTTTAAACTCGGTGTGAGGGAGCGTCTCTCAGCCCTGCCCGTGTTGCTCCGTGGCTCCCACTTTCTCCCCAGCCCTCCGCGGCCATCCCTCACACGCCTCACGCCACGACTTCATGTCGCCTCCCTTTTCTTCCCAATCCTCCAGCCCCTCTGTGTCCCCGAATGTCTTTGCTGGTTCTCTCAGGTCCTAACCTCGGTCCAATGACTCCCGCCCCCCTCCAGCATTCCTGGCCTCTCCAGGGCCCTCCTAATTCACCTCTTTCCTCCTACATTCCCCACCCCCGTTTGGAATCCTCCCCCCCCCCCTCCCCCTGCTTTTCTCNTTCATGTCGCCTCCCTTTTCTTCCCAATCCTCCAGCCCCTCTGTGTCCCCGAATGTCTTTGCTGGTTCTCTCAGGTCCTAACCTCGGTCCAATGACTCCCGCCCCCCTCCAGCATTCCTGGCCTCTCCAGGGCCCTCCTAATTCACCTCTTTCCTCCTACATTCCCCACCCCCGTTTGGAATCTCAGCCCCTCCCATCCCCCTGGTTTCTTTCACTTCCTGTCTCTCTCTAGCAACTCAAATCCCCAAACCATCCCCAGTTCTGCTTTATAGCTCGCCTAGTCCCTGCCTCACCTCCCAGACTCTCAGTCGTTTTAGCCCCTGCCCAGAGCCCCACCAACTTCCTCCCATTTCCCAGAGTCCCTCTGGGACTCCTGCTTTGGTCCAGACTGGTTGGAGACTCATTGTCTAGTTCCTTGTGTGGGGCTAGGTACATCTTTATTTATTTCCTGTTATTTCCCACTTCCTAGAGGGGCCCTCAAGGCCCCTGCTTATTTAACTTATTTCCAGAGTACATCATGAGAAACGCTGGGCTAGATGAAGCACAAGCTGGAATCAAGATTGCCAGGAGAAATGTCAGTAACCTCAGATACACAGTGATACCATCCTTATGGCAGAAAGCAAAGAAGAACTAAAGAGCCTCTTGATGAAAGTGAAAGAGGAGAGTGAAAAAGTTGGCTTAAAACTCAACATTCAGAAAACTAAGATCATGGCATCTGGTCCCATCACTTCATGGGAAATAGATGGGGAAACAGTGTCAGACTTTATTTTGGGGGGCTCCAAAATCACTGCAGATGGTGACTGCAGTCATGAAATTAAAAGACACTCCTTGGAAGTATATTGTCTAGGTAGAGAGCATATTAAAAAGCAGAGACATTACTTTGCCAACAAAGGTCCATCTAGTCAAAGCTATGGTTCTTCCAGTAGTCATGTTTGGATGTGAGAGTTGGACTGTAAAGAGGCTGAGCACCGAAGCATTGATGCTTTAGAACTGTGGTGTTGGAGAAGACTCTTGAGAGTCCCTTGGACTGCAAGGAGATCCAACCAGTTCATCATAAAGGAAATCAATCCTGAATGAATGAATGAATATTGCAAGGACTGATGCTGAAGCAGAAACTCCAATACTTTGGCCACTTGATTTGAAGAACTGACTCATTTGAAAAGACCCTGGTGCTGGGAAAGGTTGAAGGTAGGTGGAGAGAGGACAACAGATGATGAGATGGCTAGATGGCATCACTGACTCAATGGACATGAGTTTGAGTAAACTCTGGGAGTTGGTAATGGACAGGGAGGCTTGGCATGCTGCAGTCTATGGGGTGGCAAAGAGTTGGACATGACTAAGTGACTGAACTGAACCGAGAGGGGCCCCTGGGGCTTCCTAGGTGGTGCAGTGGTAAAGAATCAGCCTGCAATATAGGAGATGCAAGAGGTGCTGGTTCGATCCCTGGGTCGGGAAGATCCTCCCCTTGGAGGAGGAAATGGCAACCCACTCCAGTATTCTTGCCCTGGGAAATCCCGTGGACAGAGGAACCTGGCACACTGCAATCCATGGGGTTGCAAAGAATCAGACACAACTGAGTGTGCGCAGTCACACACACACACACACACACACACACACAGAGGCCTTTTCATGGAGACTCTCAGTTGACCAGATATTAGTAAAACACACACATCGTTTCAGGCAACCTTCAGCGACCCCTGGACCCAGAGAGGAGGAAAGGCAAGATCCCCCAGGTTACCTTTCATTTCCCATCACAAGCAGGATGAGAGCCTGCTGACCACAGAGTAGGGGCAGGGCCCATCCTGGCAGTCAGAGAGCTCCCAGTCCAGCCAGGAGTGGGTCCCAGCAGCTGTCATGGCACAGACCCAGCCAGAGCTTGGGGCCTGCTGTAGCAGGTGGTTATGGAGGGAGTCCAGCGGGATCTGGTTTTGGTAGGGCTGTGATTTGTGAAGATGACCAGCCCTGGCCATGCCCCTTTCCCTTGTCTCCTATCTCTCACCTCCTGCAAACTCCTCCCAGCACCTCCATCTCTTCTCAGACCTCCCATTCTTAGCCCCATCCATTCTCTCTGCTTACCACCTCCTGAGAAACCTGTGTGCAGGTCAAGAAGCAACAGTTAGTTAGAACTGAGGAATAACACTGGTTGCAAATCAGGAAAGGAGTACGTCAAGGCTGTATATTGTCACCCTGCTTATTTAACTTATTTGCAGAGTACGTCATCAAAGTGCCAGGCTTGAGGAAGCACAAACTGGAGTCAAGATTGCCAGGAGAAATATCAATAACCTTAGATACGCAGATGACACCACCCTTATGGCAGAAAGTGAAAAAGGACTAAAGAGACTCTTGGTGAAAGTGAAAGAGGAGAGTGAAAAAGTTGGTTTAAAGCTCAACATTCAGAAAACGAAGATCATGGCATCTGGTCCCATCACTTCATGGGAAATAGATGGGTAAACAATGGAAACAGTGACAGACTTTATTTTGGAGGGCTCCAAAAATCACTGCAGATGGTGACTGCAGCAATGAAATTAAAAGACACTTGCTTCTTGGAGGAAAAACTATGAGCAAACTAGACAACATATTAAAAAGCAGAGACATTACTTTGCCAACAAAGGTCCATCTAGTCAAAGCTATGGTTTCTCCAGTAGTCATGTTTGGATGTGAGAGTTGGACCATAAAGAAAACTGAGCACTGAAGAACTGATGCTTTTAAACTATGGTGTTGGAGAAGACTCTTGAGAGTCCCTTGGACTGCAAGGAGATCCAAACCAGTCAATCCTAAAGGAAATGAGTCCTGAATATTCATTGGAAGGACTGATGCTGAAGCTGAAACTCCAATACTTTTGCCACCTGATTCGAACAACTGACTCATTTGAAAAGACCCTGGTGCTGGGAAAGATTGAAGGTGGGAGGAGAAGGGGACAACAGAGGATGAGATGGTTGTATGGCATCACCAACTCGATGGACAAGAGTTTGAATAAGCTCTTGGAACTGGGGCTGGACAGGGAAGCCTGGCCTGCTGCAGTCCATGGGGTCGCAGAGAGTTGGACACGACTGAGTGACTGAACTGAACTGATCCTCCCAGTCCCTCCAGTCTTCCACAGGGTTTCCTAGTCTCTGCTCCACCCTCATTTCCCCTCCCATCCCTGCCATTTCCCTCAATGCTCCACACTTGCCTTCTGTAAGGCCAGAGGACTGGGATCCCAGAGGACTTTGTTAAGAACTGATGTGCTCATGTGTAACAGGAACTACTCAAGGTGAGGGAAAGGACCACCATACAGGAGCCAAATGTTTCTGAGGCTCACACAGGAGTAGAAATAGTCCCTGTCTCCACCTGTCAAAATGAAGAGAACTCCTAATACACCAAGCGTTGGGTAGAGTCTTCAGATGGGTCACCTATGTGTTGCAACAAAATGAAAGGCAACCCATAGAATAGGAGAAAATATTTGCAAACCATGTATCTGATAAGGAGTTAATATCCAAAAAAGATAAGGAATGTATACAATTCAGTAGCAAAAACCCCAAATAACCCAACTGTAAAATGGGCAAAGGACCTGAAGAGAATTTTTTCCAAGGAAGACATACAAATGGCCAACATGAAAAGATGCTTGAGATCACTAATTATTAGAGAAACACGGGTCAAAACCACAGGAAGATACCATCTCACACCTGTTAGGATGTCTGTTATCAAAACGACTTGAGACAACCAGTGCTGATGAGGATGCTGAAAAAGTGAATTCTAGCACTCTGTTGGTGGGAATGTAAACTGGTACAGTCACTATGGAAAACAATATGGAGGTTCCTTTAAAAAATTAAAAATAGAACTACACTATGACCCAGCAATCTCACTTCTGGGAGATTCATATGCAAAGAAATGAAAGCACTATCTTTAAGAAATAACTGTACTCTTATGTTCATTGCAGTGTTATTCATGGTAGCTGAGATATAGAAAGAAAGTAGGTCTCTGTTGACAGATGAATGGATAAAGAAAATTACATAGTCACACACACGTACACATACACACACATGCACACACCATGAAATATTACTCAGTCTTAACAAAGAAGGAAATCCTGCCATTTACAGATTCATGGATGAACCTGAAGGGCATTATGCTAAGTGGAATAAGCCAGACAGAGATAGACAAATACTGTATGTTATCACTTATGCATTAAGAAAAAAAAAAGACTCAAAATAGAATGGGCTTCCCTGGTGGCTCAGTTGACAAAGAATCTGTCTGCAATGCAGGAGACCTGGGTTGGGAAGATCCTGGAGAAGGGCATGGCTACCCATTCCAGTATTCTGGCCTGGAAAATTCCATGGACAGAGGAGCCTGGCAGGCTACAGTCCATGGGGTGGCAGAGAGTCGGACACGACTGAGTGACTTTCACTTTCACAGAATAGAATGGTGGTTGCTAGCGGCTAGAGAGAGGGGGAAATGGGGAGGGGCTGGTAAAAGGGTACAAACTTTCAGTTGTAAGATAGTTAAGTTTTGAGGATCTAATGTACAGCATGGTGACTATAGTAGATCACACAGTTTCTATATTTAGTCTCTTAGCAAATCTTAAGCTTTCTCACATACACACCAAATAGATAATTATGTGAGGTGATGAAAGTGAAAGTCGCTCAGTCGAGTCCGACTCTGCAATCCCATGGACTACAGTCCATGGAATTCTCCAGGCCAGAATACTGGAGTAGGTAGCCTTTCCCTTCTCTGGGGGATCTTCCCAACCCAGGGATCGAACCCAGGTCTCCTGCACTGCAGACGGATTCTTTACCAGCTGAGCCAGAAGGGAGGCCTGTTTGAGGTGACGGTATGTTGATTAAATTGACTGGGAGAATCCTTTCATCATAAAGTCTGTCTATCCTAACAAAGCATAAAAACATCTCTGAAAGGATAAACAGAGTCACAAGTTAGTTAACTGCATGCCAGAACAAAATCCAACACTTTTTCAAGGAATACAATACAATGCAGCACATAAAATTCAACAACGTAAAATCCACCATATTTAGTACCCATTGGAGAAGGCAATGGCAGCCCAATCCAGTACTCTTGCCTGGAAAATCCCATGGACGGAGGAGCCTGGTAGGCTGCAGTCCATGGGGTCGCTAAGTGTCGGACATGACTGAGCGACTTCACTTTCACTTTTCACTTCGATGCACTGGAGAAGGAAATGGCAACCCACTCCCGTGTTCTTGCCTGGAGAATCCCAGGGATGGGGGAGCCTGGTGGGCTGCTGTCAATAGGGTCACACAGAGTCGGACACGACTGAAGTGACTCAGCAGCAGCGCAGCAACATCCATTAGAAAGTCACAGGACATGTAACAAAAAACAAAAATCTGACACATATTTAGAACAACCAAACAAGGAATAGACCCAGAAAATGACAGAGATGATGGAATTAGTAGTTAAAGACTTGAAAACCATTATTTTAAATGTTAAGACTATAATCAAGGAAAATTTGGACTTGATGAACTATGGATGGAGGTTCACGACCTTGTACAGGAGACAGGGATCAAGACTATCCCCATGGAAAAGAAATGCAAAAAAGCAAAATGGCTGTCTGGGGAGGCCTTACAAATAGCTGTGAAAAGAAGAGAAGAGAAAAGCAAAGGAGAAAAGGAAAGATATAAGCATCCGAATGCAGAGTTCCAAAGAATAGCAAGAAGAGATAAGAAAGCTTTTCTCCATGATCAATGCAAAGAAAGAGTGGAAAACAACAGAATGGGAAAGACTAGAGATTTCTTCAAGAAAATTAGAGATACCAAGGGAACATTTCATGCAAAGATGGGCTCGATAAAGGACAGAAATGATCTGGACCTAACAGAAGCAGAAGATATTAAGAAGAGGTGGCAAGAATACACAGAAGAACTGTACAAAAAAGATCTTCACGACCAAGATAATCACGATGGTGTGATCACTCACCTAGAGCCAGATATCCTGGAATGTGAAGTCAAGTGGGCCTTAGAAAGCATCACTACAAACAAAGCTAGTGGAGGTGATGGCATTCCAGTTGAGCTATTCCAAATCCTGAAAGATGATGCTGTGAAAGTGCTGCACTCAACATGCCAGCAAATTTGGAAAACTCAGCAGTGGCCACAGGACTGGAAAAGGTCAGTTTTCATTCCAATCCCAAAGAAAGGCAATGTCAAAGAATGCTCAAACTACCGCACAATTGCACTCACCTCACACACCAGCAAAGTAATGCTCAAAATTCTCCAAGCTAGGCTTCAGCAATATGTGAACTGTGAACTTCCAGATGTTCAAGCTGGTTTTAGAAAAGGCAGAGGAAACAGAGATCAATCTGCTAACATCCGCTGGATCATGGAAAAAGCAAGAGAGTTCCAGAAAAACATCTATTTCTGCTTTATTGACTATGCCAAAGCCTTTGACTATGTGGATCACAATAAACTGTGGAAAATTCTTCAAGAGATAGGAATACCAGGTCACCTGACCTGCCTCTTGAGAAACCTATATGCAGGTCAGGAAGCAACAGTTAGAACTGGACATGGAACAACAGACTGGTTCCAAATAGGAAAAGGAGTACCTCAAGGCTGTATATTGTCACCCTGCTAATTTAACTTATATGCAGAGTACATCATGAGAAACGCTGGGCTGGAAGAAGCACAATCTGGAGTCAAGATTGCCGGGAGAAATATCAATAACCTCAGATATGCAGATGACACCACCCTTATGGCAGAAAGTGAAGAGGAGTTAAAGAACCTCTTGATGAAAGTGAAAGAGGAGAGTGAAAAAGTTGGCCTAAAGCTCAACATTCAGAAAACGAAGATGATGACATCTAGTCCCATCACTTCATGGGAAATAGATGGGGAAACAGTGGAAACAGTGTCAGACTTTATTTTTTTGGGCTCCAAAATCACTGCAGATGGTGATTGCAGCCATGAAATTAAAAGACGCTTACTCCTTGGAAGGAAAGTTATGACCAACCTAGACAGCACATTAAAAAGCAGAGACATTACTTTGCCAACAAAGGTCCATCTAGTCAAGGCTATGGTTTTTCCAGTGGTCACGTATGGATGTGAGAGTTGGACTGTGAAGAAAGCTGAGTGCCGAAGAATTGATGCTTTTGAATTGTGTTGTTGGAGAAGACTCTTGAGAGTCCCATGGACTGCAAGGAGATCCAACCAGTCCATTCTTTTTTTTTTTTTTATAAATTAATTTTTATTTTTTAGTTTGTTTTGCTTTACAACACTGTATTCGTTTTGCTATACATTAACATGAATCAGCCCAACCAGTCCATTCTAAAGGAGATCAGTCCCAGGTGTTCTTTGGAGGGATTGATCCTGAAGCTGAAACTCCAATACTTTGGCCACCTCTACAAAGAGTTGACTCATTGGAAAAGACTGATGCTGGGAGGTATTGGAGGCAGGAGGAGAAGGGGACGACAGAGGATGAGATGGCTGGATGGCATCACCAACTCGATGGACATTAGTTTGAATAAACTCTGGGAGTTGGTGATGTATGCCTGGTGTGCTGCGATTCATGGGGTCGCAGAGAGTCGGACACGACTGAGCAACTGAACTGAAGGAGAAAAATAAAAGATATACAAAAGAGACCAAAATGGAACTTCTAAAGTTTAAATACATAGTATCCAAAATGAAACATACACTGGATGGGCTTAAGAGCAGATGAGATAGGACAGAAGAAATGATCATTTGACTATGATCATTTGAAGAAATTGCAATTATAAGCTACCCAAGATAAAGCATTACAGGAAAAGACACTGAAAAAGAAGTGAGCAGAGTCATGGTGGGCTGTAGGACAATATCAAGCAATGTAACATATTCCAATTACAAACTGGAATCCCAGAAGAGGCAAAAATTAAACGGAAAAAATATTTGAATAAATCGTGGCTTAAAGTTTTCCAAATTAGATGGAGACTGTAAAAGCTTAGACTATAAATGCATGCTGCTGCTGCTGCTAAGTCGCTTCAGTCGTATCCGACTCTGTGTGACCCCAGAGATGGCAGCCCACCAGGCTCCCCCGTCCCTGGGATTCTCCAGGCAAGAACACTGGAGTTGGTTGCCATTTCCTTCTCCAATGCATGAAAGTGAAAAGTGAAAGTGAAGTTGATCAGTCGTGTCTGACTCTTAGCGACTCCATGGACTGCAGCCTCCCAGGCTTCTCCGTCCATTGGGTTTTCCAGGCAAGAGTACTGGAGTGGGGTGCCATTGCCTTCTCCAAGAAATGCATAGAATCTCAACAAAACCCAAGCAAAGAAACAAAGAAAACCACATCAAGGCTGATCACAATCAGATTTGTTAATACCAATTATAAAAAGAAAATCTTAAATGTTGCTGAAGAAATTCAACTTCTAACCAAGATAGCATAATAAGGATGGATTTATTCTTACTGGAATAAGGGTGACTCCCTTGGTACAGACTATTTAGATGGCAAACAAAAGCAAAATGATAAATGGAATTTTGTGAAAAATAAAAAATTCTGATCTACAAAAGATGTCATTAAGAAAAATGAAAAGGCAAGTCGTATTTGAAAAACACATTATCCAGTAAAGGACTTATGTGTAGAATATACAAGGAATTCTTAAAGCTCAATAAAAACAGCTTACTTTTTTTTCATGGGCAAAAGGTTTGAACAGACACTAGACCAATGAAGATATATGAATGGATAATAAGCAGATAAAATAACATGTCAGCAAAGAAGATACATGAGTGGATAATAAGCAAATAAAATGATGTTCAACAGTATTAGACCTTAGGGAAATACAAATTAAAACCACACGGAATAGAAGTGAGCGGTGGGGCCAGCTGACAATAAAGGTGCTAGGAGGCTGTGTGCAGAGCAAGTTGGACTTGGATCTCAGCTAAAGGACAATATTCCAGTTACTGAACTTTCAGTAAGTGGACTTTCTTCAAAAAAAGGTTTTTCCCTTGTGTGAAAAATGAACTTTTGCCTAGTCATTCTCTTGAATTACCAGGAAAAAGACTTCCAGTTCAACCAAGATAAAATGAATTTTTCCACACTGAGAAACATCTGGGGTCTATTTGCTTCACTAAAATTGCACATGGAATTCAAAGCAATGCAGCAGGTTCTGCACCTTCCATTTCTTCCAAGCTCAAACCTTTCAGTGGATATTTGAGGAATAATGATGAGGCGCTTGAATTTGAAGATATTTTTAATGACATATCAGAAAGGGAGCTAATGGGAGAACTCCACTTGATGATGGAATACAAACTTGATTTCCTGTGATACAGTGTGTGCTGTTCATGAGAACAGAGGAGCTGAATCTTACTTACAGTAGTTGTCTATTTACTATAATTTGATGTGCGCAACATTAAAAGTACTGACACATGGGGGAAACCCCACATACACATTCCCTAGATAGTGGATAAAATTTTATAACTGATAATACTAAGAGTTGTCAAAAAAGTAGAGCAACTGGAACTTTCATTCATTGCTGTCGGGAAGGCAAAATAGTGCAGTCACTCTGGAAAATAATTTGGTAGTATGTTTACATGTGTATATATATATATAAAGTTAACTATATACTTATCATAAGACCCAGAAACCCCACCTTAGATATTAAAAGGAACAAAAGCATGTATCCACACAAAGACTTGTACACAAATGCTTACAGCTGCTATATTTATAATAAAAATTTGAAAACAAGCCAATTCCATCAATGAATAAATAAATTGTAGTATATGGATACAATGGACACTCCTCAACTATAAAAAGAAATAACTAGCAATACAGGCAACAATATGAGTGCTTGTCCCAGGTTTTATGCTAAGTGAAAGATACCAAGTATGAGTGATTACTTGTGTGATTCCGTTTATAATCTGTAAATCCTCAAAACATGATTCCTTTGCTGGAGGCAAACGTCCAGGGATAGAAATCAGACTGGTAGTTGCTAAGGGCCAGAAGTAAGGGGTGAGGCAAAGGGCACAGCAAACCTTTTCAGTCGACGGAAATGTTCTTTATCCTGATCGTGGTGTCGCTAGGTGATGATATATAGTAAAACTGGTGAACTTTACTTTCTGTAAATTTTACCCCAATGAATCAGATTTTTCGAATAGAATGCATCACAAACTTGTCGGCCACCACTGATTTTGATGGTGAAGGGAAGATAGTCTGCTGCCCTAGAAACCGGCTCTCCTAAGATCTGCTGAGAGAAAAGGATGTGAGACGTTCCTGTGGATTAGACGTGAGCCATGGGAGAGGAATTGATGCTTTTGAACTGTGGTGTTGGAGAAGACTCTTGAGAGTCCGTTGGACAGCATGAAGATCAAACCAGTCAATCCTAAGGGAAATCAGTCCTGAATATTCATTGGAAGGACTGTTGCTGAAGCTGAAGCTCCAATACTTTGACCACCTACTGCGAAGAACTCACTCATTGGAAAAGACCCTGATGCTGGGAAGACTGAAGGAAGGAGGAGAAGGGGACGACAGAGGACGAGATCCAAATGGCATCACCGACTGCATGGATAGGAGTTTGAGCACGCTCCCGGAGTTGGTGATGGACAGGGAAACCTGGCGTGCTGCAGTCCATGGGGTCGCAAAGATTTCGACACGACTGAGCGACTGAACTGAATGCGGAGAACGACTGGAGGAGGGCAAGGCGACCCACTCCAGTATTCTTGCCTGGAGAATCTCATGGACAGAGCAGCCTGGTGGGCTGCAGTTCAGTGGGTCGTAAAGAGTCAGACATGACTGAAGCGACTTAGCACGCACACGCAGAGGGCACCTCTATGCAGAGGAAAGACCCGCATAGAGCGGTAATATTAATAAAAACCTGTCCAAGAGCGCCACCTGGAGGGGAGCTGAGACTTAGCAGCAAGAAGCTGAAGCCTAAGGCTACCTGTGGGTCTAGGGTAAGGGGCCCCTCCAGACCGAGGGTGAGACTTGTGGGTGAGAGACCCCGGTAGTTATGTGGGCTGCAGGACTGGGAAGAACTTTCAAGAGTCACTAGATGAAGAGTCAGCTTTCTACACATAGCAAGCCTGGGGAGATGTGTGGCAGGTCACCAGTACTAGTTAGAATTTGATTTTTAAAAATTTTTATTAGTATTCTTTTCGGCTGTACCACAGGGCATGTGGCATGACCAGGCATGGAGCCCGAGCCAGGGACGGAACCCCACCAGAGTTCCAGAGTTCCCTGACCAGGGATAAAAACTGAGCCCCCAGCCCTGGGAGTCTTAACCACTGGTCTGCCAGGGAGGTCCCAGTAGCTGATTTTTAGAGTAGAACGCTGACAGACTTGCTCCTCTCTCTCCCCTATTTCAACCCCGGAGGAAGCAAAAGCAGCCCAGTGAGTGAGTAAGGAAGAGGATCTCAGGATATGTGAGCAGAGAGGGGGGGGGGAAGCACCATTCATCCCCCACACAGAGTCCCTCCCACATACAGAGGCACAGACTCACAAGCACTCCCCACCCCCAGCCCGCGTGTGCTGCCTACCCAAAACAGATGGGGAAGGTGCAGAAGAGGTGTTTTTAACCTTAAATAAACTTCTCTTTTTTGTTGTTTTTTGGCTTGTACTCTTTGTACATCTTTTTTTTTAATTAATTTATTTTTTATTGAAGGATAATTGCTTTACAGAATGTTGTTGTTTTCTGTCAAATCTCATCATGAATCAGCCACAGGTATACATATATCCCCTCCCTTTTGAACCTCCCTCCCATGTCCCTCCCCACCCCACCCCTCTAGGTTGATACAGAGCCCCTGTTTGAGTGTCCTTAGCCATACGGCAAATTCCCGTTGGCTACCTATTTTGCATATGATAGTGTACGTTTCCATGTTACTCTTTCCGTACATCTCGCCCTCTCCTCCCCTTTGTACATCTTTTCTTGTGGTAAAATACACATAACATCCAATTTCTCATTTTAACCGTTTTAAAATGTAGGTTTCAGCAGGACTCAGTTGTCGCGTACCCAACTGGGTATTGTTTACTCATTTCCAGAACCCTTTCATCAAGCCCAACTGAAACTCCACGTCTGCTAAACAAGAACACCCCA
>SJXQ01011400.1:935996-1019517 GCA_006408695.1 Aepyceros melampus
CGCCCTACCCCTACCCCCTGCCCCTGCCCCCAGGAAGCACCATTCTACCCTCCATCTCTGTGAATCTGACCACTCTGTGTGGCTCTCAAAACTGCAATTGCTGAAATGAGACTTTAATAACTTGAAGTGACCCTGGAAATTTTGCCAGTGCAGTGTCCAGAAAAGACATGGGCCTTCCCAGTATTTGATTCAAAAGGGTGATGATAAACCAGCCCCAGAGAACAAGTCCGAATGGGGATTGGCTGTTCTCTGATTTCCTTGACCGCCATGAAAGGAAACTCTGGTCTTCAGCATCTGGGACCCTGAAGGAAGCAGGCAGACACTGGCTCCTGCCTGCTGGGGTCACTTACCTGGGTGGCTGGTCTTGGATGGGGCTGGGGTCAGGATGGTGGCCAGGAGGCCACCAGGGGGCGCGGCAGGGAGGTGGATGATCCCCAGAATCAGAGGGGCCTCAGGGGCCCAAGTCAGAAGCCTGTCTGGAGAGTCAAGTCCTGCTCCTGCAGGAGAGCCCTGCAGCTTGCTTTTTGCACTGAGCACATCTTGAAGGGTGACCGTGTCAAGACATGAAGGCCCACCTCTGTCTCTAAACTGCTGCACGATGCGGAATTACCAGCACTTAGGTTTCCCAGGTGGCTCACATGGTAAAGAATCTGCTCGAAATGCAAGAGACCTGGGCTCAGTCCCTGGGTGAGGCAGACCCCCTGGAGAAGGGCATGGCTACCCACTCCAGTTTTCTTGCCTGGAGAATCCCATGGACAGAGGAGCCTGATGGGCTGCAGTCCACGGGGTCACAAAGAGTCTGACATGACTGAGCAAGCATCACTTTCACTTTCAGTTCACTGATTCCCAAGCTGGTGGAATTTATGGTTGATTATACTTTTCTGCTATTAGCTGTTACTTCAGTAAACATCTGTCATTCTTCTTGGACCCGTGTTTCTCTAAGGTTGCTTAATTTATTCAGTCACAGGCAGGTCATCCTATCACTCATTACATGGGTGAGTGACAAGGTTAGATTGTGACTTGAAGGGTTTAAAAAGTCATACGAGAGAAATATCTTTTGGAAATGACCTTTTGAAATGGAACAGTTAGACCACCTCTAGAGCTGTCATCAAGGGTGGGCCAGGTCACATTCGTTCAGTGGGTTGGACAACATAGAGCGGAAGATCTTGGGGAGGAAGAAAAGCAGCTTCTATGCTGGACGATATGGTCACCCTTAGATTATAATAACGTGCATATTGTTAATATAACCATTGTTCTGTGTGTCTGTTTATTCCTCACTACTGTATTTTATTCCTCACTACTGTATAATTAGTTGACAATGCTATTTACTTAAAAAAAAAAATCCAGGTGGCACAGTGGTAAAGAATCCACCTTCCAATGTAGGGGATGTGGGTTTGCTCTCTGGTTGGGAAACTAAGATCACACAGGCCACAGAGTAACTAAGCCTGTGCACCACAACCACTGAACCAGTGCCTCAGCTCGAGAGCCCGTTAGCTGCAAACTGCAGAGCTCGTTACCACAACTAGACAGAAGTCTGTGTGCCATAACGAAAGATCCCACATGCTGCAACTAAGACCCTATGCAGGTAAAAATAAATAAAGTTTTCTTTTAAAAAGAATGAGGCTGATCAAAACACAGCAAGATGAATCTCAAGACGATTGTCTGAGTTGATTGTGCTGTTCTGCATGTGGCCCCTCACCTGCCTGTGCACCCCTAAAACTCCTCTTTAAAAGCTCTTGCCCCCTGATCACCAATGGTGAGTTGGTTCTTTGGGACATGAGTCTACCTTCTTCTCAGGATTGCTGGCTTCCTCAAGAAAGCTATCTTTCCTTTTACCCAACACTTGTCTCTCAATATTGATTTCTTGAGCAGCAAACAGTTGAACCTGAGTTTGGTAACCAGATAGGGACCCTGCACCCCTTGTCAGCGCTGATTTTCTTCTGAATGTTCATGAAACAGGAACCATAGGCACCCAACAGCATTGCAGGGACATTGAGTTCAGACAGTGATTGTGGAAATGCTGTGAAAATTGAAAAGCACTAGAAAGAATGAGCTTTAATAAAGACCTGAAAAGCTAAGCATAAATATGGATACAACATACAAAAGATGAGATAAAATCTGAAGTGAGACACTTGTCAAAAGTCCTGAGGTTTTATTAATTTATGGCAGAAAGTGAAGGAGAACTAAAGAGACTCTTGATGAAAGTGAAAGAGGAGAATGAAAAAGTTGGCTTAAAGCTCAGCATTCAGAAAACGAAGATCATGGCATCTGGTCCCATCACTTCATGGCAAATAGATGGGGAAACAGTGGAACCAGTGGCTGACTTTATTTTTCGGGGCTCGAAAATCACTGCATATGGTGACTGCAGCCATGAAATTAAAAGACGCTTACTCCTTGGAAGGAAAGTTATGACCAACCTAGACAGCATATTAAAAAGCACAGACATTACTTTGCCAACAAAGGTCCATCTAGTCAAGGCTATGGTTTTTCCAGTGGTCATGTATGGATGTGAGAGCTGGACTATAAAGAAAGCTGAGCGCCGAAGAATTGATGCTTTTGAACTGTGGTGTTGGAGAAGACTCTTGAGTCCCTTGGACTGCAAGGAGATCCAACCAGTCCATCCTGAAGGAGATCAGTCCTGGGTGTTCGTTGGAAGGACTGATGTTGAAGCTGAACTCCAATAGTTTGGCTACCTGATTTGAAGAACTGACTCATTTGAAAAGACCCTGATGCTGGGAAAGATTGAGGGCAGGAAGAGAAGGGGACGACAGAGGATGAGATGGTTAGATGACATCACCAACTCAATGGACATGGGTTTGGGTAGACTCTGGGAGTCAGTGATGGACAGGGAGGCCTGCGTGTTGTGGTTCATGGGGTCGCAAAGAGTGGGACACGACTGAGTGACTGAACTGAACTGATTGGGGAAAAAACCCTAGGTAGAACTATATGCACAAAATCTCAAACAATCAGAAGCAATCCATGTCAGTAGCATGGGCTCAGGAGTTTATCCATACAGCCCGTTTAAAACACATCATGTTTCCCCGTGACTATAAAAATAGCACATGGCTTTGTAGAAAATCTGAGAAATAGGGGACAGCATAAAAAGGAAAATGAAAATCATCCATAATCCCACCACTCAGAGATCACTATTAACATTTTTGGTATATCTCTCCTATGCTTAAAAAAACCCCTGTACTTGTATTTTATTGTGATTGGTATTAACACTAAACACAGTTTTAGTGTTATGTCAGGCACAGTCATGACTTCAGGGACATTTCTCCAGGACATTACAGATGCTTTGTGACTATGAAGGTCATGGTCACTTCTGGTTCAGCCCCACATGAGAATCGAGCTTTTGTAGCAGGCTGAGCACCATGCTGCCTGGATGGGGAACCAGAAAAGCAGATGTGGGAGATCTGAGTCCATAACACCAACAGATTAGGAGCTGAGCTCCTGTGGGAAGGAGTTCTGGTTCTGAGCAGCTCTGTCTACACGTGGGAATCTCCCTGCTTTGCTGGAGGACCTGCTGGCTGATTTCATTCATCTGAGATCAGGCCTGGCCAGCTTCAGTGGCAGGAGGCTCTGACCTGAAGGTCAGCTAGGATAAGAAAGCGTTTCTGGGGGACCTCCCTGGCAGTCCAATGGTTAAGACTCTGCCTTCTAATGCAAGGAGTACGGGTTCGATGCCTGGTCAGAGAAATAAGATCTCACATGCTGCAGGGTGTGACCAAAGATTAAAAATAAATAAACAAATCTTGTTTAACAAACAAACAAAAAAAGCCTTTCTGAGCTGACAATGATAGTCAATGGAAATCGTGGCTCTGTTTGCTCCCAGGCACCTTTTTGGGAGCAAGGTCAGCAAGAGTCAGGGTCCCTGAGTAAGAACCTGCTCTGAGTGGCTTTGGGCTTTCAGCTCCATGGCTGACTGAGACTCAAAAAAGCAAACCAAACCACAAAAAAGAGAAATCACCCCTGGATAGTTGGCAAAGATAGCACTTTAAAGTCACCTGTGGTCTTCACATGACGTCCTAGGCATTGCTGGGGTGTCACGTTGGTGTGAAACCAGCAAAAAAGGAGAGAGAGGAGGAAAGGGGTGGAGTAGGGAATGCCCCAGGTGTCATTCTATGAGGACTGGATTGTCAGGTTCAAAGTGCTCCCGGTTTTGTTTCTCTGGAGAGTGCTGGTTACATCATGGGGTAAGCGATGACAAAATAGTTCAGCTCTGAATCGATCAGCTTTCTGTACTTCCTGTAAATTTCCCGCAGCGTCCTGTCCTCTTCATTCGTCTCATATCTGTTTGTATAAATTCTCACCTGTGCCGACAGAGAAACACATCTGCACACATACACCCTGTGACTACATCACCCAGGTCCCAAAGACAATCCAAGTGAGGTACCCGTACGATTGTTGGCAGAATCAGGAAAAGCCCAAACCCAGCTATTAATGCTGAGGATGATTACTACTAATTATTAATCCTAGGCTCCAGATTCCCTTGGAAATTAGCAACTTCACAGAAGAGACAGACTTGTGAGACATCCAACCCCCATGCTCTGCCTCATCCCTGACCTTCATCCCAGGACTGGACTCCTGCCCCCCAGAAGCCCCTGTGCCCCTGCCCTCGGTGGAACCCACCCTAGAGTGCTCTTACCTTGAGTGTGCGCAGGGCACACTGCCCTTCCTTCCGGCTCTTTAGGATCCTCTCCACAAACTTAACATCCAGGAAAGCCCAGATTTTGAAATAAGACAACTTCCTGCAGGATAAGATGAGGAGGTGCAGCTCTTCATCCAGAGACTCATGGTTGTTGTTGAATTCAAAAGTTAGTTTCTGGAAAAGCACCAATGGGGCAGACGATGTGAACAGAGATGCTGGGACTTAGCTGGATCATTTCATAGCACTTTCATGACCCAACAATGGCCTGGTGGCCGTGGTGGTTCAAGTGTTTCATTTATTTATTGGCCGTGCCACGTGGCACACGGGAGCCTAGTTTCCCTGATCAGGACCAGGGCTGGAACCCATGCTTCCTGCAGTGGAAGCGGAGTCTCAACCCCTGGCCCACTGGGGAAGTTCCCTCCAGCGCCTTAGATAAGGGACACTGGACACGCAGTCGTCGAGCAAAGGATTTGGGAATGCAAGTGATCTCATCCAAGTTTCCAAAACTTGGAGTTTTGAGGCAATGTACTTAAGAGTCTGGAGACCAAGGTGGTGCTCCTGGCCCTGCAGTGGACTGGCCAGGTGACTATGGGCAACACCAAAAGGTAGTATGATGTCTGCCTGCCCACTTCAGGGCTGTGCGAGCATAAATGACCTCTTCACACTTTGTCATCCCTCCCTGTAAGTATTGGCGTTTCTTAATTTATAAGTTTATTAATAAACTTATTAATTTATCATTTATTTGTTATATAATTATAAATTTATTAAGTGGTATAAGTTAATTAATTTACTTGACTGCACTGGGTCTTAGTTGTGGCATGCAAACCCTTAGTTGCGTCCTATGGGATCTAGTTCCCTGGCCATGGATCGAAGCTGGGTTCCCTGCACTGGGAGTGTGGAGGCTTAGCCACAGGACTGCCAGGAAAGTCCCAATAGTGGTATGTTGCTGCTAAGTCACTTCAGTCGTGTCCAACTCTGTGCGACCCCATAGACAGCAGCCCACCAGGCTCCCCCGTCCCTGGGATTCTCCAGGCAAGAACACGGGAGTGGGTTGCCATTTCCTTCTCCAATGCATGAAAGTGAAAAGTGAAAGTGAAGTCACTCGGTCGTGTCCAACTCTTGGCGACCCCATGGACTGCAGCCTACCAGGCTCCTCCATCCATGGGATTTTCCAGGCAAGAGTACTGGAGTGGGGTGCCATTGCCTTCTCCAGTATGTATACCCCTGTATATCCAACCTCACAGCCTTGTGTGAGGTCTTTGTTAGTCGCTCAGTTGTGTCTGACTCTTTGTGATCACCTGGACTGTAGCCCGCCAGGCTCTGTCCACGGGATTCTCCAGACAAGAATACCAGAGTGGGTTGTCATGCCCTTCTGCAGGGGATCTTCCTGCAGGAAGGATCTTCCTCCAGGAATCAAACCTGCATCTCCTCCATTGACAGTCATGGATTCTTTACCGCTGAGCCACTTGAGAAGACTGTGAGTCCTGACTAAGGGGACAAAATGATGCTGATTTTATAGATGGGGAGCGGCCAGATTAGAGAATAGCCCACGCTTCTGAGCTCTTCGGTGACTTGGGTCAAGTCTGGTTTTTTGTCTGGTTTGGAGTCTCACTGTGTCTCGTGTGCTGCTGTGTCAGGTGGATGAGTGGAAGGGGCTGCCAACCTGCTGGTCACCGGGGCAGGCACCTGCATGCTCAGACCTCAGAGTTCTGAGCCAGGGATATAGGCGCTTTCCTTGGTGGACAGACACCCAAGAGTGGGTTTCATGTATTGGCAGTGAGCAGTAGCTTTTGTCCTCTGCTGTGGTCTTGGGGACCAGGAGAGGTGTAGTTTGGTGACCTTTCTCAGAATCTCAACTTAAGGCTTCCCTGGTGGCTCAGATGGTAAAGAAGCTGCTTGCATTGCAGGAGACCTGGGTTCAATCCCTGGGTCAGGAAGATCCCCTGGAGAAGGAAATGGCAACCCACTCTAGTATTCTTGCCTGGAGAATCCCATGGACAGAGGAGCCTGGGAGGCTACAGTCCACAGAATCACAAAAAAGTCAGACATGGCTGAGCATCTAACGCTTTCATCTTTTGAGAGCAGGCAGGAGGAACCAGAGGGGCGGCCACTCCTCCCAGGCCTCACGGCCCTCAGGTTGTACCTACCTGCAGAGTGTGCCGAAAGGTGGGCAGGAGATCCGTCAGGGTGGGTCTCATGGACCAGTCGGGGTCGCTGAAATAGCAGCTTCTCAGACTGATGCTCCTGATGGGGATCTCCTGCAAGAGGATCCGGGCCAAGTGCTCGTACTTCATGACCCGCTCAAAGAAGAAGTTGACCTTCAGGCTGGTGGCGTGCCTGGCCAGCTTGGCCCAAGACATGCCCCAGATGACCTGCCCATGGGGGTCATGAACGTGGCACTTGATGTTCATGGTCCGGAGGGTGCCGGGGTTGTTGTCGCATAGGTTCTCCAGCAGCTCGTCAGAGATGCAGTTGTAGTTGAGAGTCAGGTACACCAGGTTGCGAACGTGGCCATGGTCTTGATGAACTGGGGACTGCTGTAGATGGCGAGGTGGTGGCTGAAATAGTCCTCGATGTTTAGCTCTGTCACTGTGCTCTCGTTCCTTAAGTAGCTCAGGGCATTAAGGATGTGGCAGCCTTGTTCCGCGGTGAGCCTGGCCCCCTTCAGGCTGAGATAGTTCAGGTGTTTGCCCATCTTCTTCAAGAAGAAGCTCAAACTTTTCATGAATGAGCTCCTGATGCTGTTCCTCCAGACCAGGCGGTCCAACTCGAGGTGCTGGATGGAGAGAGATTTCAGACGGTTGTTGCTCTTGCCCAGACATGAGAGGAGGCCTCGCATGGTGACCTGGAACTTCTTGGTCAGGACAGCATTGTAAGGATTCAGGAATTTGATCTCCAGGTGCTCCAGGTAATGACCAAATTTCTTAACATACCAAAGGGCTGACTCGAATTCAGATGCATGTACCCTGGAAGGTCTCCCACTGAATGTGATGGTCCTGTATCGCCAGAGGTCAGCCGAATACATCATCTGGTTCCACTTCCTGCAGACAAGGGCCGCTCTGGACCTGTCCCTGTCTCCCAGCCACCAGAAGACACGACGCAGGCACACATCGGGCAGGGTGGCCCAGCAGCTCTGGTCTTGAGGCTGAATCAGTTGGTCTTCTTCGTCCATCGGGGAACCAGGATGTCCACTGCAGCTGCGTGGTGGGCAGGGCTTCCAAAAATGAGGAAAGAAAAGCAATCACTTGTTTTCTGTGGGGAGTAAAAAGGAAGACCATTACCTGCCAAACACACATTAAACCTAATTCAATGAACTTGCTCTGCGGCCCCATGTGTCAGTACTGGGCTGGTGCATGGGGGACAAAGATAAATAAACCATACAGTGTACACCCACAAGGATTCACAGCCCAGCAGGGGTCTAGTGGGGACACAGACCAGGACTCAGTTACAACACTGTGGGAGACAAGAAAAGGCTCAGGTATATTCGTGGTGTCTCTGCCTCTGCTCAGTCAGTCATATCCAACTCTTGCGACTCCGTGGACTGTAGCCCACCAGGCTCCTCCGTCCATGGGATTCTCTGGGCAAGAATACCGAGGTGGATTGCCACTTCCTCCTCCAGGGGATCTTCCTGACCCAGGAATCGAATCCGCACCTCTTGCATCTCCTGCATTGGCAGAAGGATTCTTCACCCACTAAGCCACCTGGGAAGCCCACTCATGGTGCAGGGTAGCACAAACAAAGCATGATTAATTCTTTCTGGGTAAGAAGTAGTAGAGAGGGCTGCTTGGAGGAGGTGGCATCTGAGCTGAGGTTTGCAGGGTGGATACGTGTGTGCAAAGCAGATAGGTTGGTGGTGGAGGATCTGGTATACTGCAGGAAGAGGGAACAAGATGGGCGAAGCCACAGGATGTGAGCATATGTGATGTGTTCATATTCAGGGAATTAACAGTTGTTTGAAGCTTAATTTGTGACAAGCAAGGAGTGATGAGCCTGGATCTGGGGCAGTGGGAGGTGCAGGCTCAAGGGCATCATTCAAGATGCTCTGAATGATGTGATAAAGACTGTGTCCTAGAGGAATTCTGACATCTTCTCTGGGTGAATCACTGTGTTGAGTGACACTGCTGATGGCTGTGTCTCTATTCGGGTCTTCCCAGCTGATACCAGTGGTAAAGAACTCTCCTGCCATTGCAGGGACATAAGAGACATGGGTTCAATCCCTGGGTCAGGAAGATCTCCTGGAGGAAGGCATGGCAACCCACTCCAGTACTCTTGCCTGGAGAATCCCATGGACAGAGGAGCCTGGTGGGCTACAGTCCATGGGGTTGCAAAGAGTTGGACACGACTGAAGCAGCTAGTCATGCACACATGTGTCTCTATTGAAAAGGCACAGCCGCAGAACAAAGGTGGAGGACCTCGCTGACATCAGGGCAGGTCTAAGGATCGCATGCCCAGAAGTGCTGTGGACAGTCTTGAGGTAAAGAAAGAATACTCTGGGGGAGTGGAGGAAGGATGTTCTAGAGCAGAGTCCAGGCTTGAAGCCTAGGATTGGGCAGCATGATAGTGGGAATCGGGGTGAATTGTGAGTTTTTTAGTGGACATGATTTGGCAACTGGTGAACAGAGAAATGGGAAGACTGGAAGGTCTCTGACTTGATTGAATTGCATGTGGTACCCCGGTCAAGCTAGGGAGTCCCATGGAAGAATTGGGCTAAGGCCCTACCAGATACACTGAGCCCTCGGTCAGACTTTTCATAGTCGTGTGCTGTAATCTTCATGGCTTTGCTTTCAAAGTTTCCCCTGCCTGAAAACTACCCTCCTTTTCTCTACCTGTCCCCAACCCTCCGTTTTTAAGGTTTAAGCCCTATGGCTCCACAAAGCTTTTATTGACTTCTTTATTCATTGTGGCTCATAAAAACTCAGAGCTGGAAGAGAGAATTGAATTGAGAATTGAATTGAGAATTGAGAATTGAATTTTTTTTTTTAACAGATGGAAACTAGCAACAGAGAGGTGAAGGGGCTTGCCTGTGGTCACACAGTAAGTTAGTAATAGGCCCCAGGCTAGATCTGGGCTTTTCTTACTTTCTCTTGTACTTTTTTTCTGCTCTACTTTTCAGGCCTTGGAGGCAGAGGGACAAGTTAATCATAATTTTCAGTTCAGGACAGACATTTGTCTGTGCAGGAATTCTCTTCGATTTTACAACTCTGTGTGACCCCCATGGACTGCAGCCCACCAAGCTCCTCTTTCCATGGGATTTTCCAGGCAAGAGTACTGGAGTGGGCTGCCTTCTCCACAAGAAAAGCTAAAACCAAGGAATTCCATGGTGGTCCAGTGGTTGACTCCTGGTTTCCACTGAAGGAGGTGCAGTGTCCATCCCTGGACAGGGAACTAAGATCCCAGAAACCTTACAGTGCTGCCAAGGAAAGAAAAGAAACAAGCTGCTGCTGCTGCTCTGCTGCTAAGTCGCTTCAGTCATGTCTGACTCTGTGCGACCCCGTAGACGGCAGCCCACCAGGCTCCCCCGTCCCTGGGATTCTCTAGGCAAGAACACTGGAGTGGGTTGCCATTTCCTCTCCAGTGCATGAAAGTGAAAAGTGAACGGGGTCAGAATAGTTATCAGACACTTTAAACCATAGGGTGGGGCTGGAAGAACTTTGGTGGGTTGGGAATGGTGTTGCAAGCCTTCCAAAAGCCATGTCATTACACAGAATCTATGCTACCCCTCCAGAGGAGGTGTAGATTAGTGGGTTAGATTCTGGTTGTCACCTGCACTATGTAACTTCGTGTGTGTGTTCTCTGTTGAGTCCAGACTCTCTGTGGTGCCATGGACTGTAGCCCATCAGGCTCCTCTGTCCATGGGACATTCCAGGCAAGAATACTGGAGTGGGTTGCCATTTCCTACTCCAGGCCATCTTCCCCACCCAGGGATCAAACCTTCATCTCTTGTGTCTCCTGTACAGGTAGGTGGATTCTTTACTCCTAGCACCACCTGGGAAGCCCCTCCACATCTGTTGATATGGATAACTGTTCCTTTCTCCTAGTGTTGGGGGGATTAAATGGACTGATAGATGGAAAACACTAGAACAGTGCCTGGCATATAGTAAATGTTACACAAGTGTTTGCTGCCATCAGAAAGTTGGTGCCAATGTGCTTCTAAATAACATCCCTGTAAGGAAGGTATTTATGAATGGGGAAACAGGTGTTGGAAGGTTAGGAAAATGAGATGGGTAAGTGGGG
This sequence comes from Aepyceros melampus, assembly GCA_006408695.1. Classification (NCBI taxonomy): domain Eukaryota; kingdom Metazoa; phylum Chordata; class Mammalia; order Artiodactyla; family Bovidae; genus Aepyceros; species Aepyceros melampus. Next base: position 946,882 of record SJXQ01011400.1, read on the forward strand.
AGCAGGATTCGAACCCAGACGCGGGAACGTAGGCTGGGTTCACAGCGTCACACAGCTGCCAAGCCTGGGAGGATACCTGGATGTTCCATCACCCGGGGTACGGAGAGGGCCCAGGAGCCTCCCGGGGGCGGCGGGTGAGGAGGGTCGCCCACCCCGCCGCGCGCGTTACCGTTCGCGGGGCCCCGCTTCTCCGGCTGCAGGGACCGCGAGCGCCAGGTCTGCTCCGCCCGTGCCGCCTCCGCTCCGACGCCAACTCCGCCGCCCGCGGCCCGGCCGAGGCTAGAGGCCCAGCGGCCCGCCGCCTCTATGACGCGCCGCCACGTGCGGGGTCTGCTCTTGCCCACGGCCGCGGGGCCCAAGCCGGGGTGATTGCGCAGGGTCGAGGGGCCAGACTAGGTGCCCCCACCCCGTAGACAGCCAGGGAGGTGCCCTGGCCCGGAGCGGGAGGCGGAGGCTGGGCCCCCTGCCCCTGCCCCTGCCCGGCCCCTCTGCATGCCGGGTGGAGGTTCTGCCCAGGACTTGGGTTGTGCAGGCCCTATCGTTCGCCACCTTTCCTGTCCGGACCCAGCCCCGGTTCCTGTCCATTGTCGGGGACCCTCTCTGGGAAGCCAAAGCCACTGCCAGCCCAGCCTTAGTGTTAGTCTCTCAGTCGCTTCTGACTCTTTGCGGCTGTGGACTGTAGCCCGCCAGGCTCCTCTGTCCATGGGATTCTCCAGGCAAGAATACTGGAGTGGGTTGCCACGGCCTCCTCCAGGGGATCTTCCGGACCCAGGGATGGAACCTCAGTCTCCTGCCCTGCAGGCGGGTTCGTTACCTTCTGAGCCACCAGGACCCAAAGAAGGCCTTAAGCAAACCTGACTCAGCCAACCTGACAAAGTTTGAGAATGGGCACACTTCTGCAGTTCTGGGTGGGTGGGGGCGCACCCAAGCACCCACTGTCCTGGGCTCTGTCCTCCCTAGTGGGAGCTGGTACCCTAACGGGTTTCCCCACAGGCCAGGCAGACAGGGCTGTGCTACTGGCGGGGAGGGGGCTGCTTCTCTGGGTGTCTCCCAGCTGCTCCCCTGCCAGCAGCCTCCACTGGGACCTCTTCATGCTGGCTGCCCCCATCACCCAACCTCATTTTTCTCTTCCTCTCTCTCTCATTTTCTGCCATTCCCCTTCCCATGCCGTCCTAGCTGCTGCTTCCCCACCCCACCCACCCCCGGCCCTGGAAAACCAGTCAAAAATCTAAAGAAAGGTGGAGGACAGGCTTTCAGGAAGATCTTTTTTACTCTTCAGAGATAAAGCTGGATTTCCCAAGGTGTCCAGACTGGGTTGGGCCTAGATGCTTGATCAGAATTCTCAGGCAGAAGAGTTGGCGTTCTCTTTTCCTCCTGGTTAGCTGTAGCTCTTGGGTAAACCAACATCTCTATTCAAAAGGAGGAAAATAGTTACAATCTAAACGTTTTCTTCGACAAGAAAGAAACCAAGTGAACAAAACCTCTTTTCTCAAGTACAGACTAGCACAGAAAGCAAGCAGAAAAACCAGTGTAAAAAGAAAATCTTCAAAATCTGTTGTACCTTTCCCAAAGCTAGCTGGAACTTCTCACTTGTTTTCCTTTTGTTGAAGCTAACCGCCGGCATTTCTCCTAAAGAAATGGATATTTAAAGAGTTCAAGGTGTATAAAGTGAGAAGTGTTAGTTCCTGGGATATCACTGGTTAAACTTATCCCCAGTTCCTGGAGCAGGGACCCTGAGCTGTAGATGGCATAGAAAAGTCATAGGTAGAGATGAATGTATTTGCAAAGCAAAAATAGAGACCCAGATGTAGAGAAGAAATTTACGGATACCAAATGGGGTTAGGGTGTGGGGAGAGGAGGGTAGGATGAATTGAGACTGGGATTGACAAATATACACTACTATGGATAAAACAGGGCTTCCCAAGTGGTTCAGTGGTAAAGATTCTACCTGCAATGCACAAGATATTGGTTTGATCCTGAGTGGGGAAGATCCCCTGGAGAAGGAGATAGCAACCCACTCCAGTATTCTTGCTTGGAGAATCCCATGGACAGAGAAGCCTGGCGGGCTACAGTCCATGGAGTCTGAAAGAGTTGGACACAATTGAGTGACTAACACTTCCACATTTCTTTTAGCGACTAAAAAACAACAATGTATAAAAGAGAGATGTCTAATGATAACTTACTGTATAGCACAGAGAACTCTCCCCAATACTCTGTAATGACCTATATGGGAAAAGAACCTAAAGAAGAGTAAACATGTATATACGCTTAACTGATTCACTTTGCTATACAGCAGAAATTAACAGACTATTGTAAGGCAACTGTACTCCAAAAAAATTTAAGAGAAGAAAAGGGAGGCCAGTGAACTGGGAGGGGTCTATGGGAGGTTTGGGACAATGTTAACAGAGGACTGTCATCATCAGGAGGGTGGACGAACAGATTAGAGGGTACCCACACTATGGCTTCCCTGGGGGCTCAGATGGTAAAGAATCCGCCTGTAATGTGGGAGCCCTGGGTTCAGTCCCTGGATTGGGAAGATCCCCTGGAGAAGAGAATGGCAACCCATTTCAGTATTCTTGCCTGGAGAACCTCCATGGACAGAGGAGCCTGGCGGGCTACGACCCATGGGGTCGCAGAGTCGGACTCGACTGAGCCACTAAGCACAACACAGCTCAACATAGACTCGAGTGTGTGTGAGTGATAGTTGCTCAGTCGTGTCCAACCCTTTGCAACACCATGGACGGTAGCCTGCCAGGCTCCTCTGTCCACGGGATTTTCCAGGCAAGAATACTGGAGTGGGTTGCCATTCCGTTCTCCAGGGGATCTTCCCAACCCAGGGATTGAAACCGGCTCTCCCACATTGCAGGCAGACTCTACCATCTGAGCCACTAGGGAGTCCTCATGGACTTTTACAACATTAAAAAAGAAAAGGGAGGGGCAACATCATTTGACTTGGAGGGATGCCCTTCTTATTATTGGTTATTGATTGGCTATACAAGCAGTGTGTACAATTGGACTCCAAATGTGTGTGTGTGTGTGTGTTTGTGTGTGCGGTTATATAATAGAGTTGCCAGAAAATAGAGGCTGTCCAGTTAAATTTTAATTTCAGAGACACAAAGAATTTTTCTTAGTATGAGTATGTCCCATGAAATTATTTTGTAGTTATTTTTGTCCCAAGTAATGAATTTTTCTTTGCTAAATTCAGCAAGCCCATCATTAAGGATGGAGAAATATGAAAGGAAATTTCAGTTGTAGGAGGCAAGGGAATATGGCGCTAAGAACACACCCTCAGCAAGTATGAAATTCACTCAGCTTGGTAAAATTGTGTGCTTGTGTGCATACAGAGATGCTTAAAGAAGTTAGAAAGAACAAGATTTAGGTCTACTTCTTTGTAAGGGGTGTGCATCATATATTCAGCAAAAAGGCAAATGGTGGAGTCATGAGTCTAGGAAGATGATATACGGGGGAAGAAAACTAATTCAAACCCCATGGAGGCTTGTCAGGTTTTTATGAACAGAAGTGAAGTTTTGGAAGGACACCACCTGGAGGCTGAAACTAGTACTTCATGGCATGGGACTTGGGAGGTGGAGTGGGTGTTGGAGAGGATTAGCTTTATCTTTATGTTTGTTTGTATGGTATCATGTCAAATGGTTACAACAAAATCTAGTATCTAGTACTAGCAAACTCCGGGAGATAGTGAAGGACAGGGGAGCCTGGTGTGCTGCCTTTCAAGGGGTTGCAACGAGTTGCACACGACTTAGCTACTGAACAACAACAACAACTTTTATATTTTGAAAAACATCAAATAATGAAAATATTTTAAAGTGAGACATCCTTTATGGGGCTTGAGAGCATAAGCTTTGGAACTATATCCACACGTATACCTGGCTGGATTCTGCCACTCTCTAATTGTGAAATCCTGGGGAAGCCACTCAACCTTTCTGTTTAGATTCCTTATCTATAAGGTAGGGGTAAAACATCTTCCTGATGTTTATAATGATTAACCATTTGTAAAGAGCTTTGCCACCCCATGAACTGTAGCCCCTCAGGCTCCCCGGTCCATGGAATTTTCCAGGCAAGAATACTGGAGCGGGTGACCATTTCCTCCTCCAGGGGATCTTCCCGACTGAGGGATCAAACCCACAGCTCTTGCATCTCCTGCGTTGGCAGGCAGGTTCTTTACCAGCTGAGCCACTGGGGAAGCCCTGCTTTGCATTGTAACTGGTGCACAATGGTTAACTGCCTCTAATGCTAACTCTTCTTTATTGGAAAATAATCTAGGATGTGAAAAATCAGGTTACTGAGGCTGCAAATCCTGAGCTACTGGAAGTGAAGTGAAGTGAAGTCGCTCAGTGTGTCCGACTCTTTGTGACCCCATGGACTGTAGCCTACCAGGCTCCTCTGTCCATGGGATTCTCCAGGCAAGAATACTGGAGTGGATTGCCTTCCCTTCTTCAGGGGATCTTCCCAAGCCAGGGATCGAACCTGGGTCTCCCGCATTGTAGACAGATGCTTTACTATCTGAGCCACCAGGGAAGTCATTGAGCTACTGGAGGTAAACCTTAATCTGCTGGAGGCAAGATACCAACTGACTTAGGATCTTGACCAAGGAAGGCTCTGATCTCTGGACTGCAGTTGCCTTATCTACGCCATGAGAGAGCTAGACTCGATGCCCTCTATTCATTTGTTTGCTCCATGGTTTGGGGGCATTTGCTATGGTCAGTAACTGGGCTGGGAACTGGAGATAGAGATGAGAGATGGGCTCTGCCATCAGAAATGGGAGGTGATGAACATATATAAACAGGTGATAAGTGCTGAGAGTAGATCCGGACACACAGAGAAAGGGGAGATAGTGTTGTCTGAGGACATCTCGCAGGACTTGCATTTCTTTAAACACTGTCCCGATGGCTCACAGCCAGGTATGGAAGGAACAAAGGCTGCATACCTGGTGGTGGTTTAGGGTTGGCAGGGGAAGTATGATACCACACTGAGAACATCTCCTCAGAATGTCATAGGCTGTCTCATCTTCTACAGGAGAGGAGGCTCTGAGCTTGCCATTGGACTTCAAAGACAGATTCGTGGTTTTGTTTGTGCCTTGTGGTGCTTGCCTTGTTGACTTTCCAGAAAGAAAGGGAGCTCTGTGTCTATTTTTCAGCTTTGGACGGACATCTTTCTCTGCCTTGGAAGTCTGGGCTTCAGCAGCCCGACTTGAAGGGGATGAAGGAGGAATTTCTGATTTCCCCGCTGGAGAAGGTGTCACAGCACCTGAGACTCGACGGCATCTATCCTGCAAGGGTGAATCAAGCATCAGATTTAAAAATGTCCTCAGCTTTAATGGTGGACAATACAGTAGGCGAGCTAACCTGAAAATTTCCCACTCCAAACACTTTAGAAATGCTGGATATAATATGACAAACGTTCATTGAGCTGACTTTGCAAGGAAGCAAGTAAACTTGTGTTCCAGGAAGAAGACCTACCTGTTAAGCACATGAGGTAAGCCTTTAGGAGGAGACTGTGGGGTCAATCTCATGACTAACAGCTTGGATGAGAGAAAAGTCCCATCCACATGATGTGTGAAACTGGAAGAGTCCCCTTTCCCTGCACGAAGCTGGGAACCTTGAAGTCTGAACTATGGTGGCTAAGAGATAAAAATTGACTAACTGGAAAAGGGAAATGACAAGAAAGTTTGTCTACTTTGGACTAGAAATTGAGCATGAGGTGATAAATTCTGAAGAATAGAGAGAGGGGAAAAAAAAGCAAACACATATGAGCCTATTGCCCTAAGGGGCTTCCCTGGTAGCTCAGTTGGTAAAGAATCCGCCTGCAATGCAGGAGACCCATGTTCCACTGCTGGGTTGGGAAGATCCACTGGAGAAGGGATAGGTTACCCACTCTAGTATTCTTGGGCTTCCCTTGTGTCTCAGCTGGTAAAGAATTTGCCTGCAATGTGGGAGAGCTGAGTTTGATCCCTGGGTCGGGAAGATCCCCTGGAGAAGGGAACGGCTACCCACTCCAGTATTCTGGCCTGGAAGATTCCGTGGACTGTATAGTCCATGGGGTCACAAAAAAATGACAAAGCTTGTCTACCTTGGACTAGAAATTGATCATGAGGTGATAAATTCTGAAGAAGAGAGAGAGGAAACAAACAACACATCTGAGCCTATTGTCCTAAGCAGGATGAATGAAAATAAATCTTCTCTTGGATACATTGCAGTGAAACCACAGAAGATCCAAAGCAAAGAGGATCTTGAAATCCAGCGAAGAAAATGGTTATTGGCGAAGGACCAGCAGCTACACTGAGAGACTTATCAACAGCAATCACAGAGGTGGGAAGATGGTGGAAATGCTTCAAAATGCTAAGAGAAAATAAAGGTTAATGTAGAATTTGAAATCCAATTAAACTAACATTCAAGGATGCAGAATAAAGGAAATAACTGTGCACGCAACTAAAGATACCTAGACATGTATTTCAGGATGACAGAAATCTTGCCAGAAAGAAAGCTTGGGATTCAAGAAAGCTTGGGATTCATGACTTCCCTGGTGGTACAGGGAAGAATCTGCCTTGAAATGCAGGGAACTCGAGTTTGATCCCTGATCAGGGAGCTAAGATCCCACAGGCCACAGTGCACTTCAACTACTGACCTCGCACGCTCCGGAGCCCACTAGACAGAAGCCCTCACACTGCAATAAAGATTCCGCATGCCGCAACTAAGACCCAATGCAGCCAAAATAAATCCGTAAAATATTTTAAAAATAAAGAACGTCAGCAAAGAGAAAGGTAAACGTGTGAGTATATCCAAGCAGGCATGAATTGAATAAAGTGACAGTAATAATAATGACTAAAGAGGATAGTACAAAAACCAGGTGAAACTAAATTCCACAGCATTTATTAATACATAAAAGGTGGAAATAGAGAATCACTCAACATGTTTTCAAATCCATATGTTGTTTTTGTGGAGGGTAGGGAATGTGATTTAGATTTTAAGTCAAGTATTCATATTAAAATGCACTAAATTGTCACCAATAGTAAATTTTATATGTATGGTCCACGAAAAACAAAAAGACCTAGATCATCTCTAGGATTTCTTTAGTTCTCATATTCATTGTTCTCTGGATTGAAGGGTAAAGAAAGGACAAACAGTTTGCCATCCATGAAGAAGGAAGTGAGCTCTTTGGGGAGATTCCCCCAAAGAAAATACTCCATCCTGTTAAAGAGCGGAGCAGCTTGGCCTGACTAATGCACTAAAAGATGCTTAGAGTGATGGAGGGAGGAGTCTGAATTTTCCCAGGCAAAAGCAATCAATCAATCTATCACATCATCACATCCATTCAGATTCCTCCTTTTGGTACCCAGCCCTGATATCAGCTTCACTGTGGGAAGATGGAGAAAGTTATTAACTTTTTGGAGGAAGCTCACAGCCTAATAGAGAAGACTTCCATATGGGATGTGCTGTGCTGTGCTTAGTTGCTCAGTCGTGTCTGACTCTTTGCAACTCTATACAACCAGGCTCTCTGTCCATGGGGATTCTCCAGGAAGAAATACTGGAGTGGGTTGCCATGCCCTCCTCCAGGGGATCTTCCCAACCCAGGGATCAAATCCAGGTCTCTCGCATTGCAGGTGGATTCTCTACCATCTGAGCCACCAGGGACATGGGATAGAGAATAATAAAGCAGAGCCTATATTTAGGCCTAAATTGCAAATTTCCAGGCCCTCAGAGGTGATCAGTGATAGCCGGATTGGTCAGGGAGGCTCCTTGAAGGGCTGGCATGATTGGAATCCAATTACATGTGCTAAATGAGCCTAAAGCAATTCACGATGTCCTTTTTTGAACAAAGCAAAATGAAATATAGGAACCTCTTAGTATTCATGCTGTGTAAAACTGGACCCAGAATCTACCATTCAAGTCTTCCCAGGTGGTCTGGTGGTTAAGAATCCACCAGCCAGTGCAGAGGACACAGGTTCAATCCCTGGTCCAGGAAGACCCACATGCCACGGAGCAACTGAGTCGGGGCACCACAGCTACCGAAGCCCACGCATCTAGAGCCCGTGTTTGGCAACAAGAGATGTCACAGCAATAAGAAGCCTGGGATGGAGGCTACGATGAAGATCCAGTGCGCCCAATAAGTAAATAAATAAAATGAATGAGTTTCAGAAAGAATCCACAGTTCATATCATACTTTTTGGAATATGGACTGGCTATTGGCATCATTAGACAATGACAAATTTCTACTCACCAGATGGTGGAAATACTTATTTCCTGGAATCATTTGGTTGCAATAATGACAACAGATGTTGCTTTCAGGAGCTGGAATGCTCTTCCCTGAAAAAGAACAGAAGCAACAGCACAAATGATTGCCCTTGACAGTGGCCAGCCCAGCCGCCCCACAACTGCCCCGAGTCTGCCATGAGTGTCCTGCACTGCCAGGGTCCTTGGCCACATGGACCACCCACAACAGGAATTGCCCACATTATTTCCATTAAATCGTAAAAGTGCCCTTGGGGCAGCACACAGCACTGATGAAGAGACATTTTCTGGAGCAGGACTGGTTTCCAGGGAAATGGAAGGAGCTGTTACCACAGATGCCAGTTCTGTTCAACATGACTGCTCTTTGAGTTTAACCATTTCCGAGCTCTGTGATCAGACGAGGAGTTAATTGCACACGTCTTTGTTGATTGTGTTGAAGCTACGTTGTGCTGTCTTGTTGCAGTTGTGTTGTGTTGACAAAGTTGTGCTGAAGAGTTGTTTGTTGGCTATGTTGAAACCCAGGCCTGCTGGAAATGTACTTGAATCTTAAGCACCCCAGTTTTTCATTTGCCGATTTTGACAAAATTGTTTACCCAGAGAGACTTACTGCCCAGGGGATTTTCGGCTCTGTCCCCATGCTACTGTTGTTACTAAAACAACCAGTGAGAAGATGTGTTTGGCTCGTGTTCTCTGTAAACACACTTCCTGAAGAGGTAACTGGGTAAAGAGAGCACGCTGTGGCTCCAGGCGGCCAACACATAGGCCCAAAGATCAGGAGTTACATCTGGATCCTTTGGGAAAGTTTCTGATTTTGTGTCAGGGAACTTGGGGGTCCTGTCTGGTTTCTGCCTCTAGCAAGCCCCTGTTTCACTCTGCATAGGTTTCTCATCTCCACAAGGATTCAGGTAGGTCTCTGCCAGGCTGGAGTCATGCTGGAGGAGTTCAAAGGAAGCCTCCCATCTGGTAGGGCCCCACTGCCTCTGCACTCATCTGTGTAGCTCCCAGCTCCCCAACCCCTGGCTTCTTGGCTCCCTGGATCAGTCATTTATTTTTATAAATTGAAAAAAATTCTTTTTATTGGAAGAAAATTGCTTTACAATATTGTGTTGGCCTCCGCCGCACAACAACTCAAACCAGTCATTAATTATATGTTCATCCCCTCCTTCTTGAACCTCCCTCCACACCACACTCCAACCCTCTAGGTTGTCACGGAGCACCAAGCCGGGCCCCCTGCGTAATACAGCAGCTTCCTTATAGTTATCTATTTTATACTTGGCAGTGTGTATATGAGAGTGTTAAGGTGGCTCAGTGGTAAAAGCATCTGCCTGCAATGCGGGAGACCCAGGTTTGATCCCTGGGTCAGGAAGATCCCCTGGAGAAGGAATTGGCAACCCACTCCAGTACTCTTGCCTGGAAAATTCCATGGATGGAGGAGCCTGGTAGGCTATAGCCCATGGGGTCACAAAGAGTCGGACATGACTGAGCGACTTCCCTTAGTGTATATATGGGGCCCTTGTGGTAAAGAACCTGCCTGCCAAGGCAGGAGACATAAGAGACGTGGGTTCGATTCCCTGGGTTGGGAAGATGCCCTAGAACAGAGGGCATGGCAACCCACTCCAGTATTCTTGCTTGGAGAATCCCACAGGCAGAGGAGCCTGGTGAGCTACAGTCCACGGGGTTGCAAAGAGCTGGACATGACTGAGGCGACTTAGCACGCACGCACACGGTGTGTATATGTTGATGCTACTTTCTCCGTTTGTCCTACGCTCTCCTTCCCCTGCTGTGTCCACCAGTCCGACTCTATGCTGGAGTCTCCCTTCTCTGTAAATAGGTTCATTAGTGCTATTTTATAGATTCCATAATCATGCATTAATATATGATACTTGCTTTTCTCTGGACCAGTCATTTCAAGACACAGCAGGTGCACAAGAAAGCCACTCTGGAACTGGACTAGCCAGGTGACTTAGAGACGCACGCATCTGTCATCCCTCGCCCCCCGTCCCGCCGAGAGCTCACGACCCTCACCTTTCTGGAGCAGGGGCTGCTCACCCCCACACTCGTCTCTGTGCCGGGCCAGCATGCGGAGCGTGACGTGCTGGCCGCAGTCTGGGCAGAGCTCCGTCTGCCGGCCGCAGTGGTACTCGTGGAGGTCCACCTTGTTCAGGCGCACGGCCAGCTGGCAGAACTGGCACTCAACCGGGCGCTCCTGGCACTCCCGGGCCTGCAGGGAGGCCGGGGGGACGGGCATAGTCACTGGCCTACAGTGACTGCAGTTGCCTTGGGGCTAGGAGCTTATTTCCCTCGGGGGGACTGAAGCCAGTAAGAGAAAGCGGTGGGAAAGACTGGGAGGTGGGGGGTGGGAGAAAGTTCTGGGAGGGGAGCCTCTCCCTGCGAGGGGAACATGAGCTCTTTTGGACCCTGGCAAGAGGGGCCGGGGCAGGAGGCCCTGTGTCACTGGGATAAGCTAGTTCCAGGCCTGCTTGGGAGAGAAGAGAGAGCTGGGGGTGGGAGGGGAGAGCTTTATGACCAGCCCCCTCCCCTCCTCCTGGGCTTGGCAGAAGAAATCACACCTGCCCCTCACCTCGTGACTCTCCAGTGAGTGCTTCGGCACGCTCTGCTGACACATGGCGCATCCCACCTAAATGGGGAGGGAGGTGCTCGAGTCCCACCCTGGCCTGTGTGTCAGGGGAGGGTCTGTGAGCACCTGGGGGCAGGAATCAGGCACCCTTATCTGCCTGCAGCACCAACCCTGAGCTCAGGGACGCATTTGTGGGACCCTCTGAGCTGAGATGGATGCCTGAGCTTGAGGAGCTCCAGAAACAGCTGGAGAGAAAGGTTGGCCTTTGACCAACCTTGGCCGTGACTGCCTTCCAAGCTCCCCTTTCCTGTTTCTCCTCTTGACACATCTCAAAAGAACATTTTACTTTTCCCAAAACAGGGACCCCTAGTCTTGGCCAACCTCATACACCTCTAGGGAAAGGATTGGGAATGGGAAACCAGGGTCTACTCAGTGCAATGCAGGAAAGAAGTGTTAATAGCTCAGCCGTGTCCGACTCTGCGACCCCATGGACTGTAATCCACCAGGCTCCTCTGTCCATGGGATTCTCCAGGCCAGAATACTGGAGTGAGTTGCCATTCCCTTGAATCTTCCCGACTCAGGGGTGGAACCCAGGTCTCCTGCATTGCAGGCAGATTCTTTACCAGCTGAGCCACTGGGGAAGCCCAGGTGGCAGTGCAGGAAGGGCAGGATTATCTACCCTTTCCACTTTGCACAGGGGGCTGGGCGCTGGGGCTGAGCGACTTGCCCATGGCAGGCAGCCATTAGATGCGCTGCAGAGAGGACCCTGCCCCTCACCTCCATCTCCCAATCTGCCTCCCCACCTGCTGGTGCCCGCCCTGGCGGTGTTTTTCCATCTCATGCTGCAGGACGGGTTCCTTGCACTCTGGACAGAGGACTAGAAACGTCAGACAGTGGGCCTCATGGAGGGCCAGGTGGTTGGAGGCCACCTTTCTTTTGCTGCAGGATCAAGAGGGAGGAAAAGCAGGTTTATTTCATGGTATAAAGCATGGAGCCATATTTTATGCCCGGGCCTCCTGGATGAAGATCTTCCAAGGCCTCAAGCACTGAAAATATGATGATGAGACCACCTGCCTCGCCTTCCCCATGTTGATCTCAAATCAGAACAATGCTGAATCATGACATAATGGGAATGCTCTGCAAAGCTCTTATGTTGCCCAGGGTGAGCACGGTGGGTAAGAAGGAGCAGGAGGGAGCAATTACAAAGGGACAAGAGAAACCTTTGGGAGGTAATGAATAGTTTCATTGTCTTGATTGTGACTGATGAAATAAAATTTATATTTTAAGGCAGGACAAGAACAATTAAAGATAAAACTATCTGTGTGTTTGGGGCTCCTCCCTCCCTCATGTGCAGTGTGCATTTGTCCTACACATTAACCAGAGCCCCTCATAGATGGAAGAGCCTGCTCAACCGTTTCTTCTTTTCTTTCTTCTGATGCCAGGAATATAAATGAAAAGAATAGTGTTCTTTCTCAGCTCTGTGCTCAGTCACAGTGACTCACTGCTCGCTCAGTACTCTCTCTGCATGCTCACCTGGACTAGGCAGGTATCCTTGGTGAACTTTTTGTAAAATGCCAGTATGTCATTCTGATTTATGATCCTTTGTCTCAAAAGCATATGACTGTGTCTTTGACTTCTAATCTGGGCTTCCCTGGTGGCTCAGATGGTAAGGAATCTGCCTGCAATGTGGAATACTGAGGTTTAGTTGCTCAGTTGTGTCCGACTCTTTGCGACCCCATGGACAGTAGCCCCCCAGGTTCCTCTGCCCATGGGATTTCTCGGGCAAGAATATTGGAGGGATTGCCATTCCCTTCTCCAGGGGATCTTCCCAACTCAGGATCGAACCCATGTCTTCTGCATGGCCAGGCAGATTCTTTACTGTCTGAGACATCAGGGAAACCCAATATGTATATTATTTTTCAGATTATGTATAGGTTATTACAAGATATTGACTATAGTTCCCTGGGCTATACAGTAAACTTTTGTTGCTTATCTATTTTTAAAAATTAGAAATAGCATTCTATTTCTACTAAGTCAAGCAAGTGGAATCAAAATGTCATATTTTAGTTAGGCAAAAGCTTGTAAGTTTTCTAATACATATATACCCTATATACTATATATACACATATATACTATATTATACTAATACATATATTATACCTATCTAATACATATAGATTATACTTAATATTATATAATAAATATAAATACATTTTATATTTATTTAGAAATACATAACAAATATAATTATATAAATAGTATATAATGTATATTATATTATATATATGTATATAAAACTTTTCTACTTTGGGAAGCATGGACTCTTAATCACTGGACCACCGGAAGTCTCCCTTCCTCTCTTCTTACCCCTCTGCCTGGCCTGGCACCTCAGCTTTTTTCCTGAGCTGGTGCAAACACCAGACAGCCAGGAGGGTTTGGCTGGAGAAAGACCTTGGGGAGGGATCCCCCTGGTTCCCGTCACAGGTAGGGAGCTTCGAGAGTGAGGTGCCTCAAGGGGTTGGGTCCCCATGATTTACAGGTGAGCTCTGGGACCTCTGCTCTATCCCCTCACCCTGCTCCACAGCTTCCTCTAAAGGTGGGAGTGGGAATGGTCCCAGACAATCTGCCTGAGCCTCTTTCTTTCAAAGACTGGTGTGAAGAGCATACAAATTAGGACCCAAGGTCTGAAAAATAAGAGTAGCCCAGCAGGGATGGTTAGCCTGGCTGTCTGGCTGTAGAACTGTCCCAGAAAGTCTTCAGTACCTGGAGGTGGGGGTGGGACGGGGTTCAGGGATGTCTGCCAACCCTGAGCATCTCTCCTGATATCTCCTCAATTTACCCCTTCCTACCGCAGGGGCCCACCCTGGCCTTCCTGGGCACACAGACCCTTTCCTCTCCACTTTAGAAACAGACTTATCCTGTCTGCCCCTCTCACCAGCCAGCCTCAGGTCAGCCACCAGGGGAAAGCAACTTCTTACCAGTTCCTGCACACCTGGAAGGCTCCCTCCATGTTCTGATCTCCGGAGTCTTTCTGTTTCAAGTTTCAGTTCTTGCAGGCAGAGAAATGAAACTGAAAGTGTTCCAGCAACGGGGCGCACAGCCTAGGAAGGGAGGCGTTTTCAGATTCCTCAGCCCAGGGCTGCTGCACAGTACCTGTGACTGGACATCCAGGAAGCCCGGCCCCTGCCTCCTCCCTTAGCCTGCGCTGCTGCCGCTGGCTGTTTCTGCGACCCCTTGAGTGGGAGCCAGAGGCCAGGCCACCCCGGCAGCAGCCCCTCCCCTCCCCCAGGCTGGCCTCACTGCATCTGGGTCACTCCATCCTCTTCCACAAAACACTGACCTCCTTGTCCCTCCTAGTCCTCTCACTGATCCTTCCTCTGTCGGAGAGAGCTGGTTGGCAGTGTTGAACTTGAACTTGAAGGCTGCTGCTCCTTGAGAACGGCTCCTGACTTCCTGTATTCTACTCTGGTACGGGTCGGGGGCAGGAGGATCTGGGGATGCAGGGTGGGGACTGCAGGCTTTGGAGCCACATCCAGTAGCAGCCTGGTGACCTAGGGCACTCACCTGTCCCCCTGTTCATCTCTGTCCTCACTTGCAAATAATCACATTAAACATGGCTGTAATGCTAACAAGGGGGTAGGCGAATGGGGAAGTCTTCAGACACAGAAACTGCTGCAAGTGAGGGCTGATGTAACTTGCACACATTGCCAGCCAACAGGAAGCAGAATCAGGCTTTGAACCTCAGGCCAAGAGGCCCAGGGTTTGTCTCTCCTAGAATGGCCAGAGGGTCAGGAGACGGGAATTTGAATCTTGGTAGCGGAGAAGGCAACGGCACCCCACTCAGTGCTCTTGCCTGGGGAATCCCAGGGACGGAGGAGCCTGGTGGGCTGCAGTCCATGGGGTCACTAGGAGTCGGACACGACTGAGCGGCTTCACTTTCACTTTTCACTTTCATGCATTGGAGAAGGAAATGGCAACCCACTCCAGTGTTCTAGCCTGGAGAATCCCAGGGACGGGGGAGCCTGGTGGGCTGCCGTCTATAGGGGTGCAGAGTCGAACACGACTGAAGTGACTTAGCAGCAGCAGCCAGTTGGCTGGAGACCACATCTGAACCTCTTCCTTAATCCTATTCTCCTCCTTAGAAAAGCTACTCTCACTCCATTTGCAGGGGTCACAAGAATTCTCTTGGCAACCTTGGGCCACTGCTCAATGCTTGGAATTCTTCTGTTAGTTCAGCTGTGACTGGGGTCTGGGAAAGCTCTGAGGACCCTCAGTTGTAGGGGTGGGGGCATGCAGACACACAGTAGAGAGGGTCTATCGAGCAGGCGGAGGCAGGGGTTATGTAAGCAGCTTCCATACCCTGTTCCCCCTTCTCTTCCTGTGTGTAGCACAAAGAGCTCCAGATAAAGAACCTGTCTGCACCTTGGCTTAGGTGGGCTTTCTCACGAGCTCACCCACGTGGGACATGAGAGCCGTGTGCTCACTGCATCCTAGACCCTCCCTGCCCTGCTCCTGGGGCCAGGTCCCCTCCATCCCTGACAGGTTCATCCAGGGACAGGGTGGTGACCAGGAGGAAGCTCGGGGCCAGCTTCCACCCACAAAGCCCAGCTCTCCTTCTGCAGTAACCCACCCTCGTCTTTCTTCCATGAGCACCAAGAGTTGGTCCCCACACTTGTGGAATCTTGAGTGATGCTCATCTACCCCATTCTCTTATTGTTCAGGTGGGAAAGTTCCTGGCACACAGAACCAGGCCTTTCCTCCAACACTAAATTGTTTCCACATCAGAATCACCTTTGGAGTTTCAAAAACTCCAAAGTCACAGCCACTTGCCGGACCAGGGAAATCACGCTTTCTGGGGTTGGGAGGCATCTGTGGCTTTTGGTTAGTTTCCCAAGAGGTTCCCAAGTGTAGGCAAGTTTGGAATCCACCATCCTTGCTGCCCCAAGAATCCCAATAAATAGCCACACATCAGGCTAAGTGTGGCGTACCCATCATGCCCCAGTGGTCCCTTTTCGATTTCTGACTTGACCATCAGGAGGGACTTACTCATGTAATAGTGAAAAACTGTCACATATTGATCCAGTATAGTAAGGTTACGTAGATGACGTGCTCACTAATGTTTAAATAAATTACATGCTTAGACAAATGTGCAAAACCACGATCATTCCAATAACACATTAATGTCTTAGTTGTGTTTATGAATAATAAAGGTAAATATTGAAGCTAATTAAAGACAGGCATGGGGTTTTTTTTTTTTTTTACAAATAAGATTCTGGGAAATAGAAGTACACATTAAACCCCCTTAAAAATGTCAACACAAAGTATATAATATCCAAATGTTTCTGATGGAATTGCAATTATCTGCAAATTTTTCAGTTTCTACTGAGCAATCAGATATACTGTTCTGTCATTTTTATCTAATTAATTACATCTTGCTCTCTGTGAAAAGAACACAAACAACTGTTCTATATTTATTTGATCCAATTTTGCATATATAATTCTGGACACATGTTGCCTTTAGCAGAACTTGATTTCTTTGAATCTCAAATTCTGGAGTCAATTCATCCAGTCATTTATAACAGTCTGGGTGCCAGACTCCTTTCAAGTCCATGTACTCAAGTGAAAGCAATTTTTCACAGTTTCTAGGTGCATCTGTACTCCCCAAGTTCCCTAGGTCCCCTTTAGAGTCCAGAGCGGGATTGGGGGGTGGCGGTGGAAATGAGGAAACAAGCCCAGAGGCTAAAGTGACTCTTGTCAGTTAGGTCCACTGCTACTGCTAAGTCGCTTCAGTCGTGTCCGACTCTGTGCGACCTCATAGACGACAGCCCACCAGGCTCCCTCGTCTCTGGGAGTCTCCAGACAAGAGCACTGGAGTGGGTTGCCATTCCTTCTCCAGTGCATGAAAGTGGAAAATGAAAGTGAAAGTGAAGTCATTCAGTCGTGTCCAATTCAGCGACCCCATGGACTGCAGCCTACCAGGCTCCTCCGTCCATGGGATTTTCCAGGCAAGAGTACTGGAGTGGGGTGCCATTGCCTTCTCTGCCAGCCAACTGGCAGACTCTAAAATTCAGATACTGAATGAGAGATGTGCCTGCATGCTCAGTCACTAAGTCTTGTCTGACTCTTTGCAACCCCATGGACTGTAGCCCTCCATCCGTGGGATTCTCTAGGCAAGAATACTGGAGTGGGTCACCAGTCCCTTCTCCAAGGGTCTTTCAGACCCTGGGCTCAAACCCAGATCTCCTGCATTGCAGGTGGATTCTTTACCAGCTGAGCTATCAGGGAAACTCATGAAAGACAGTGGATGGTAACAGTAATGATCAGTGATAGGAGTGATCAGTAATGATCAGTAACAGCAAAAATTACTACTTATACATTTCCTCTGCGGCAGGCATTATATGAAGCATTTTACAGGCAAGATCTTTTTTAATCTGTCCAACAGCTCTGATGTATGTATTTTAGCTCCATTTACATCTGTGGAAATGGGAGCACAGAGAGGTTAAGTACTTTGCTCACAGTCACACAGTGTGGGGGAGGGGAAGACGGTCACACAGTGAATATCAGAATTGGGATTTCAACCAAGCTGATCTCACTCAGGGGACTATGAACATAAGTCGGACACCAGCCACCTTATTTGACAGCTGGAGGGGATGGGGGAGGCCCAGGTTAACATCCCAATTCCCTTCCTCCTCACCTGGGAAAATTGTTTAATTCCTCTGACCTTTGCTTCCCACTGCTGTCTATTTCCAGGCAGTTTTACACATAGCAAAAATAATGGGGAAAAACCATGAGATTTCACGTGTGTTGTCTTCTGCTAAGCTCCCCCAGAACAGAAGGGGTGGTGAGATGTCAAAGAGAGTGCAAAGATGAGACTCCCGGGAGGACAGGGATTGGTGATGGCGGCCATCATGGTGGTGGAACTGGAAATGACCTTGAGCTTTTTAAAATCTATATCTTAATTATCTTCCAAGATGTTTCCTCTTTCCAGACGGGCACATCCCTTCACCACCCATTCCTTACCTTATCAAAATTCCACCAGTTCTTCAAAGCTAACTCTGACATCATCACTGATACAGGACCTACTTGCTCTGTCTCTGGGTCTGGTTGGCTGCTTATCTGTCTGTAGCCCCAGCCTGTGCTCATCCAACCACAGATGTAGGCTATTGGAGATTCATCACCAAACTTTTTTTTTTTTTTTAATTTTGGTTACACTGGATCTTT
Organism: Aepyceros melampus; assembly: GCA_006408695.1. Lineage (NCBI taxonomy): Eukaryota > Metazoa > Chordata > Mammalia > Artiodactyla > Bovidae > Aepyceros > Aepyceros melampus. Next base: position 964,927 of record SJXQ01011400.1, read on the forward strand.
GTTGTTACACAGGCTTTCTCTAGTTGCGGGGGCTACTCTCTAGTTGCTTCTCACTGTGGTGGTTTCTCTTGTTGCAGAGCATAGGCTCTAGGTGGGTGGGTTCAGTTGTTGTGGCACATGGGCTGCCTTTTGGCGTGTAGAATCTTCCCAGACCAGGGATCGAACCGGTGTCCCCTGCATTGGCAGGTGGATTCTTAACCCCCTGGACCATGCAGGAGGTCTTCATCACCCCTTTCATCGAGCTGTTTCTAATTCATCAGCTTCTGCCAGAGGACCCTCTGTGCTTGTGCTCAGTAGACTGTGAAGCCTTGGGCTGTGTGTAGTGGGCAGGCAAAGACGGGCTGAGCTGAATGGGTGTGAACAATGCAGGTCTGAGATAATTAGGGTAGAAGTTAGAAATCTCCCTCCATTCCCATCTCCACCCCATCCCACCCCAGAACCTGAGGTTCTCAAAGCAACGGTGGATGCCATTTCCTTCAGAATTATTTTTTGTTGGAAGATAATTGCTTTGCTCTATTGTGTGGCTTCGGAGAAGGCAATGGCACCCCACTCCAGTACTCTTGCCTGGAAAATCCCATGGATGGAGGAGCCTGGTAGGCTTCAGTCCATGGGGTCGCTAAGTCGGACTTGACTGAGCGACTTCACTTTCACCTTTCGCTTTCATGCATTGGAGAAGGAAATGGCAACCCACTCCAGTGTTCTTGCCTGAGAATCCCAGGGACGGGGGAGCCTGGTGGGCTGCCGTCTATGGGGTCACACAGAGTCGGACACGACTGAAGTGACTTAGCAATTGTGTGGCTTTCTGCCATACGTCAACATGAATCAGCCGCAAGCATACATATGTCCCCTTCCTCCTGGATCTCCCTCCCCATCCTCCCCGCCAACCCCCTGCCCCGGCCTCAGGTTGTCACAGAGCACTAGGTTGAGATCCTGTGTCATATAGTAAATTCCCACTGGCTAGCTATTTTACATATGGTAATATATATGTTTCCATGTTATTCTCCTAATTCATCCCACACTCTCCTCCTCTTCTGAATTTTAAAGAGAACCTATAATTCTATAACTAATCCATAAATAAGTTTTCTTTCATATTTTTTTCAAGTTGGAGCAAAATTGCTTTACAATACTGTGTTAGTTTCTGCTGTACACCACCATGAATCAGCTATATGTGTACATATATCCCTCCTCACCCCCATCTTGAGCCTCCCTCCCACCTAGAAATAAGCTCTCTTTAAAAACAATTGGAATATTATAGATGAAGGAAAATTTCTTTCTGACCACCATGCCCGCTCTGGAGCCATCACTATTTTTAACTGGTATGTGTATCCAGGCACATTCTGGCTGGCACAAAAGCCTGTTCCCATTCCCACCATGACATGAATCAGTGTTGTGGGCTCTCGTGATTTCATCATTCTGCCACTCGTTTTTGGCCAGTCACCAACCCCTCCCCAATCCCAAACCCATAAAAAAAACTAGATGAGAAATGCTCTGTTGTGAGCTTAGAATTCCTCTCCAGACACTCTGGCTACAGGCTTGGCAACAGTCAGGAGTTTCCGGTAGCCTCCTTTGTGTCAGGCCAGAGGGGGTCAGGGTTGTCGCAGGGAACCAATCCCTCAGCCGTGACTTGGCTGGGCTGCCCAGTGTTACCCTTCACTGGGTGGGGTGGGGGGTGGGGGAGAGCAGGAACTCTAGGCTGGCCCAGGAATTGGGAATAATACTACATACCTCAAGTGTTGTCTTGAAGATAAACTGAGAAATTGTGTGTGAAAGCTGCACAAGCTCATGGAAGACAGGAGAGAATATTAAAAATTATTTCCACGGTTGACTTCAAGAAGGGATCTTGGTCAGGCTTTCTTCTTTCAAGGGATCGCTACCCTAAGGAAGGGCTTTCCCTGTGGCTCAGCAGTACAGAACCTGCCTGCCAATTCAGGGGATGCAATAGACTCGGATTCGATTCCTGGGTCGGGAAGATCCCCTGGAGTAGGAAATGGCAACCCACTCCAGTGTTCTTGCCTGGAAAATTCCATCGACAGAGGACGGGCTACAGTCCATGGAATCGCAAAACGTCAAATACAGCTGAGTGACTGAGCACACAGTGCAGGCTAAGGAAAATGATGTAACAACAGAAGTATGTTACTTACCAGACAAAAATTACACGGTGCAGTTGTGCACACTTTTGTCGGTCATGCCTTTAGAAAGATCCTGCGGTCAGAGTGGGCCTGAGTCCTGGGAGACATGATGGTCGAGATTGCAGTCTCCCCAAGTACAATGTGTTTAGGTGGGAGTTTGTTTTTCAGACCACAGGCAATTGCATCAAATGACTAGTCTCTCTGGATGAAACTCAAGCCTGGGAATATCTGTGATTGTGTTTGGGGCAGACTCCAAGTCAGCCTGGGCAGCAAAGTCGGGGGATGCCCTGCCAGCTCCTGCTTAGTTGGCATCCAGAGGGGAGGAACCTTGTCATTAAACGGATGGGCAAGAAACAGCAGCTCCACGACTTCTGTCTGCAATTGTGGTCTCGAGTACTCTTCTCTTCCCTTCCTTTGGAGGTCAGTTTCCACACGTTCTCAGCTCTGTTCCTGATCAAGGCACCCCCTCTCCTTCTCCCCCTACTCTTCCCCATCCAACCAGCAATCCCAGCTCCCCTCTTTGTCCCCCGCTGATCACTGCTCCACTTCCCCAAAGGGACGTCTCTGGGTCAGTGTTCTGGGGACTTCTACCTTTCTCTGGTGATTTTCTAGGTCCCAATCATGAATGGGCCACCTTCAGTTCAGTTCAGTTCTGCTCAGTTCAGTTGCTCAGTTGTGTCCGACTCTTTGCGACCCCATGAATCGCAGCATGCCAGGCCTCCCTGTCCATCTTGCTGCCAAATCTCATGTGACCCAGGACAAATGGCCATGAACATTAAATCTTTCATTATCACTTTTTTTGGAGGGTGGAGGGGAGCAGGGAGAAAAAATTTAGACCCTGAGCATCTTTCTACTATCAGAAAAAGCTTGCTGTGTATGCGTCATGCTGATACACAGCCACTCATTTTAGAGAATAATTAGTGTTTTTTCATTTTTAAAAATGGGCCCCACTCTATGACATCAATTTTTTTTTTTTTTTTGGCCAAGCTGCATGGCTTACTGGATCTTCGTTCCCCAACTAAGGATGGAATCTGTGCCCCTTGCAGTAGAAGCATGGAGTCTTAACCCTAGACCACCAGGCAAGTCCCTGCATATTGTTAAACTTTGTATAAATGGAGTTAAAATGTATATAGTAGAGACTTCCCTGAGGGTCCAGTGAGTAAGACATTGAGCTCCCAATGCAGGGGACCCGGACTCGATCTCTGGTAAGGGAACTATATCCCACATGCTGCAAAGAAGACCCAGTGCAGTCAAATGAATAAAAAGAAAAATGTATATAATAATGCAAATAAATTAAGAACTCCTTGATCCTCTGGTCTTTTCCCGTATACCTCTTTTTTTTCTCTCTCACAATTGAATTTCTGTAAAGAGAAGTCTCATCTTGCTTCTTTCCACGAGTCAGCTCTCATTCTCTCTTTTCTACTTCAGCCTGGCTTCTGTCTCCGCTGAACCCCACCCTACCTACAAGGACCGTGTTGTCCAGTCCTCAGCCACCAGGCAATTTGCACTGTGGGGATTCTGAAAAACTTTATTAAAAAAAAATTATATAACTTGGCAGACCCCGCTTTTCCTCTCCTGGGTTCAGATTGCGAGTCCGCACTGTAGCGGACCCTGCGGTCCAGAATGATAGCGGTTATTGTCTGAGGGTTTATTGTGGCGCTTGCTTCCCTGGTGGCTCAGAGGTTAAAGCGTCTGCCTCTAATGCGGGAGACCTGGGTTCGATCCCTGGGTCAGGAAGATCCCCTGGAGAAGGAAATGGCAACCCACTCCAGTATTCTTGCCTGGAGAATCCCATGGACGGAGGAGCCTGGTGGGCATAGGCCATGGGGTCGCAAAGAGTTGGACACGACTGAGCGACTTAACTTTAACTTGAGGCTACAAGCCCAAGTGTCTTTAGCTCAGGAAGAAGTTAGAAGAAGCGTTCCCTGGCTGCCTGGACATCTGCGGTGAGGGGACTCCCCAGATCACTGGTTTCTCTGAAGTGTTCGTAGCAGGAAAGCTGATTGACTGCAAGAAGGGAGGCGATGGCTACGTGGACACAGAGAGCAAGTTTCTGAAGCTGGTGGCCACCATCAAAGCTGCTTTAGCTTGATGTTCCCTAAAGACAGAGACCAGTGACCCTGGCCCAGTCCCTCTCAGCAGACGCTTCATAACAGGAAGGACTGAAATGTCTCTTGGACGCCTGGTCCTTCCCTGATGTTCCCATGGCCGCCTGTTGAAGCAGGATGGACACCCTGGTCTTTGCCTGCGTGTGTGTGGGAGTGTGTGTGTGTCCCCAGAAGCCTAATGTTGCTCACTGGCCCTGCTCCCCTCCTCCGTCCCTCATCTCCCTGCATCTCCCTTCCCCCATGTCTTCCTTCTACCCTCTGGTGTTTGAGGTGGTCCTGCTCCAGGCTTCCTTTTCAAGGGGAAGCTGAGAGCAGGATCAGGATGAGTGAGTCTCAGATTTCAGGAGCGATAGCAACAGTTCACAGCTCAATAAATGGTGATGAGGTTAACAACAACAACAAATTATATAACTTAATTCAGATAGCTTCCTTTGTGGCTCAGTTGGTAAAGAATCCGCCTGCAACGTGAGATACCTGGGTTCGATCTCTGGATTGGGAAGATCCCCTGGAGAAGGGAAAGGCTACCCACTCCAGTATTCTGGCCTGGAGAATTCCATGGCTGTATAGTCCATGGGGTCGTGAAGAGTCGGACATAACTGAATGACGTTCACTTTCTTCATTTTAATTCAGAGGGATAGCACTCTGTCTGGTGTCTTTAACAACAAAATGAAACATGCCATAAAATGTACACATTTTGGGCTTCCCTGGTGGTCCAGTTCAGTTCAGTCGCTCAGTCGTGTCCAACTCTTTGCGACCCCATGAATCGCAGCATGCCAGGCCTCCCTGTCCATCACCAACTCCCGGAGTTCACCCAGACCCACGCCTATGGAGTCAGTGACGCCATCCAGCCATCTCACCCTCTGTCGTCCCCTGCTCCTCCTGCCCCCAATCCCTCCTAGCATCAGAGTCTTTTCCAATGAGTCAACTCTTCGCATGAGGTGGCCAGAGTAACTGGAGCTTCAGCTTCAGCATCATTTCTTCCAAAGAAATCCCAGGGCTGATCTTCAGAATGGACTGGTTGGTCCAGGGGTTAGGAATCCCCCTGACAATGCAGGGGATATGAGTTTGATCTCTGGGAAGATCCATCTGCGTGGGAGCAACCAAGCCTGAGAGTCACAGCAACTGAGCCCATGAGCCCTAGAGCCCGTGCTCCGCAACAAGAGAAACCACCACAATGAGAAGCCTGAGCACAGCAACTAGAGAGTGGCTCCTGCTCGCTGCAACTTGAGAAAGCCTGCAGGCAGCAATGAAAACCCAGCACAGCCTAAAATAAATAAATAAATATTAAAAAAAAAAAAGTACACATTTTACTAAAGGGAAGGCCCTCCCCTAGCAAATATTTTTGTCTTTTCTATTGATAGACGTATCTGAAAGAGAGTCTGTGCTTTCATGTTTATCAGTCAAGGCCGCAATTACTATTTCAGGGCACAAAAACTTTGGACCCAGCATCAATTTGGGAAGAAGGGAGCAAAGTTCACATTTTCATTCAGATGTCATTTATAAACATAGTGATAACCTGAGGGCAGCAATGAAAACCCAGCACAGCCTAAAATAAATAAATAAATATTTTTAAAAAAAGTACAAATTTTACTAAAGGGAAGGCCCTCCCCTAGCAAATATTTTTGTCTTTTCTATTGATAGACGTATCTGAAAGAGAGTCTGTGCTTTCATGTTTATCAGTCAAGGCCACAATTACTATTTCAGGGCACAAAAACTTTGGACCCAGCATCAATTTGGGAAGAAGGGAGCAAAGTTCACATTTTCATTCAGATGTCATTTATAAACATAGTGATAAAAAGATCCTTAACTTAAAAACCCCGTCTTTATTCATCCCTGTGCTCCTCTCTCTAAGTATAACCCTCCATCCCCGACCAAAGATAACCTTTGGAAACTAAATTTTCAGCAAGTGAGACATTAGCTGTTCTTATTTTGTCTGAAATATTTTTTTTGCCCTTTATCTTATACCTGGAACCTCATGAATGTTTTTCTAGTGTCAAATATATGCACAGGCCCCTTTAAAAATGTTATAAGCATTTATTTTACAATATTTAAAATATGTTTTTAATATATTTTCTGTTATAAAGGAAAAAATGATAAACATATCTGTATTCATACCCAGTTCAAATGATAAAACATTTTAGGAAGGGTTAGAGCTCTCCTACCTAATCACAGGCCTCCTCCCCATCAGCTTAAAACCAGACAGAATATGGTATTTATTTACGCCTCTATTCTTTATACTTTTGCTATTTGTTTGTATCCTTAAGCAAAATACAGTCTTATATTGCATATTTAAAATTTTATAAGCATTATCATCCTGTAAGTGTTCTTCTGTAACTTAATTCTTTCACCAAATATTATAAAGCTTTCCCTAAATCCTTGTACACGTCATTCAAATTTATGTGCATATCTCTAATGTCTTCATTTTTCCTGCTATATAAAAATCTAGCATGAAAATACCCAATTTATTTATTCATTCTCTTGCTGTTGGATTTTTCAAATTTTTTCCTTCTTGCAAGCACAGCTACCTTATCTTTCTTTTATGTGTCTCCTGTACATACATGCAGGGGTTTTTTCCCTAGGACAATGGTCTTTGGCTCATGTTCTCCCCAAGATAATTTTGAAATTATTATCTATCTCTTTCCAAATTTTAAGTTGTCATCTAAATTTTTAAATCATAGGTTTATATTTATTTAAAAATTCATATTGGAGTACAGTTAATTAACAATGTTGCATTAGTTTCAGATATATAGCAAAGTGACTCAGTTATATATATGCGTGTATCTATCCTTTTTCAAGTTTTTCCCATTTAAGCTATTATGTCATAAGTTTAAATATTAGTGTGAGCCATGTGAATCTGCTATATTTGTTGGTTGAAAGTGATTGAATATTAATTTCATTTAGTTCAGACTGATAGCTGCCAAGAATGTCATGCCTTATTAATATAAATATCATTTAAAACTAAAATTGTTACTCCACTTTTCAATATGTATCCAGTGGAATCTAAATGTCACAGTAATCTGATACTTGCTATTATCCACTTTAAAAATGCTCAAACTCCTCCTTGACAGTCCAAAATTTTATGTAGCTATTTTTCTCATTTATCTTATATTTCCATTCCATTTAGTTAATAAAATTTCTCTTAACATATATTTGAAGTCTTTTAATGCTCTCCCAATGATATTTTTCCACAATAAAAATATGTATATAGATTGAAATACTCATGCTTTAAAATTTCTTATGAAAGTAAGGCTCTAAGAGTTCAAATTTTCTTCTGCTTTGAGTTACAGCAACAATTATTAGTATACACTTAACATAATTATAACAGATTTTAAAATAAATAATCATTAAATTTGAAAAGTGAAATTTGATTGTAAAGGCAGCTGCATAAGGTTGATGGGGCTTAATTTGTTATCCATTTGCCATGGATGAATGTTACATATTACTTGGCAGAGGCAAGATTCAGCATCAATTCTGTCCTTATTTCTGTTATAGATGTGGGCTCTGAGCAACTTTGCTCCTGTAAATAGACAGGAATAAAGGATTTTTAAGAGCAGAGTTTCTTAATTCTGTGAACTTTCCCAAGTTTCACCAAATTCACCAAAAATTGCACAAAGAGCCATCCTAGGAAGCTGTTTTGAATGTCGTATAAGTTGGCAGCCTGATTTGACTCTGACTCAATTTTGCTGATGGTAAAAGAACTGGAAACCACCTGGCTCAGAAACACATTTGTTGCTCAAGCCTGCATGTCATTTTCTTGTTCAACTTTCAAGAATTACACCAAAAAGTCTGTATTAGAATTTTCAAATGATAACTAAATATCTTTCATGTAGAAGCATCTTTTAAGACTCATATACTCAGAAAGACATGGGAAAATGAAAATATTATTGATTTCAGTACATCTGACAATTTATTTTTTCCAATTTCTTATGTTTCTATTTTATTTATTTTAAAATGTTTATGTTGCTTTACTATATAAATACACCTTTTAAAAAGGAAAGTTATTTTCTGTTATGTGATTTACCTATAGGTGTGTCAAAATATTGACACTACAAATTTAGCTCAGTTGGCTTATGGGAGACATCTTTGTATAACCTCATTGACAAAATCAGTATTTATTGTCAAAGTAATCATCCAAATTAGGCTTCCCTGGTGTTTCGCCTGCCAATGCAGGAGACTTGGGTTCGATCCCTGGGTCGGGAAGATCCCCTGGAGGAGGGCATGGCAACCCACTCCAATATTCTTGCCCAGAAAAATCCCATAGACAGAGGGGTCTCGCACGCTACAGTCCTTGAGGTCACCAAGAGTTGGACGCGACTGAGAGACTAAGCACATACAATCATACAAATTAGACTTACTTTCTGTGGGAAAAAAAGCAGGATTTCACTTTCCAATTTGAATAGCTATGTTAATTTATATCCCGGTAACAACCATCTCACTTCTGAATTCTTGTAACTCCTTGCTAAGTCACTTCCGTCGTGTGCAACTCTTTGCGATCCTACAGAAATAGCCCATCAGAACTCCTTATGGAGTTCTCCAGGTAAGAATGCTGGAGTGGGTTGCCACGCCCTCCTCCAGGGAATCTTCCTGACCCAGGGATCAAACCCAAGTGTCTTACATCTCCTGCATTGGCACGTGGGTTCTTTACCACTAGCACCACCTGGGAAGCCCAAGTAACCGAGCTCATATATCTCATGTAAGTTGATTCTGTTTCCACATACATCACTTATAAAAAAATGTAAGTGTAATGCTCTGAACTTAATAATATGTATCCTGTGTGGTAGGTCACATTATTTGTGCACAGTTATTCATTTCCTTCCCATCTTTGCAATCCTGCCCTGCAGACAGTACAATTCCCCACCTCATTGACTTTGACTTGGCCGTGGGACTTGCTTGGCTGGTGGAAGGGGAGAGATGAAGTCTGCCATATCTGAGCAGAGATTCTAGAGGTGCTGCAAGCTTCCCACCAGCCCTCTTGCTCCTGCTCTCCACCTGGAGAACAGTGCTGTCCTGAGAGTGCCCGCTGCCTTGGAAATATGTATCCTGTGTGGTAGGTCACATTATTTGTGCACAGTTATTCATTTCCTTCCCATCTTTGCAATCCTGCCCTGCAGACAGTACAATTCCCCACCTCATTGACTTTGACTTGGCCGTGGGACTTGCTTGGCTGGTGGAAGGGGAGAGATGAAGTCTGCCATATCTGAGCAGAGATTCTAGAGGTGCTGCAAGCTTCCCACCAGCCCTCTTGCTCCTGCTCTCCACCTGGAGAACAGTGCTGTCCTGAGAGTGCCCGCTGCCTTGGTCTAGGTCTCGGAATGAGAAAGCAAGTCAAACAGACCCACAGTTCAGAATGAGGAGAGCACAGAGCTGCCCACAACCTACCCACAGAGGGGAGCAGAGTTGGAAAACCGCAGACTCCCAGCCGACTTGCAGCTCTGGAGTAAATATTTGTTGTTGCAAGTCAAACCTAGCGAAAGCTGACCAATGCTTTCTTTTAATGGCAGCATCCTATACTCTGAGCAAATAAAGCTCTGAATTTTTAGTAACCAAAACTTGTTTACAAATAAAACACTGCTCCCAAGTTAAAGCCTGGAAATAAACGATGGCTGCTTTTAGTCACAGTGACTGGTTCTTGCAGCAACCCGAATCCATAGAAATACTTACACACCCTGCCCAAATACATGCAAATAGACTCAAATAAAAGTATCTAAAGTAAAGTATCTTAAGTAAAACTATTCACCAGCTGCATTCCCAGGTGTGTCTTATGCCTGTCATCATCTCATCAGTAATACCATTTTATTAGCTACAATATCAGCCATATAAATATAAAGTGAGCGATTGGATTCATTAGTCAATGTACTGCAATTTAAAAAGAGTTTTTAAACTTCAACATAATTTGACTTATGCTGCAAAAATAGTGGAGATCGTTCCTATATACCATTCTCCAGTTTGCCCCAACACAGCATTCCACAGGCCATGCTAGTAAAAGCAGAAAATTGACATTCATACAGAGACATCACTTTGCTGACAAAGATCCATATAATCAAAGATATGGTTTTCCAGTAGTCATGTATGAATTGAGAATTGGACCATAAGGAAAGCTGAACACTGAAGAATAGATTCTTTTGAACTAGGGCTGGAGAAGACTCTTGAGAGTCCCTTGGACAGCAAGGAGATCAAACCTGTCAATCCTAAAGGAAATCAATGGTGAATACTTATTGGAAGGACTGTTGCTGAAGCTCCAATACTTTGGCCACCCGATGGGAAGAGCTGACTCTTTGGAAAAGACACTGATGCTGCGAAAGATTGAAGAGTAAAGGAGTAAAGGGCAGCAGAGGCTAAGGTGGTTAGATAGCATCACTGACTCAACGGACACAAATATGATCAAACTCTGGGAGGTAGTAGAGGACAGAGGAGCCTGACATGCTACAGAGGAGCCTGACATGCTGCAGTCCAAGGCGTCACAGAGTCAGACACGACTTAGTGACTGAACAGCAAGGTGCCCAATTGTGGGGTGTGTGTGTGTGTGTGTGTGTGTACTTCAACACTGGTATGTCTATCACTACTGTAGTGATGCAGTGTTATAGTAGCGTTCTGCCCCAACCCTAACCACTGGCAGCTCCTGGTCTTTTCCACTCTCCTCTAATTTTTCACTTGCAGAACGTTATATAAATGGAATCATACGACCTGTAACCTTTCGCGACTGGCTTTTTACACTCAGCATAATGCCCTTAAGATCTGTCCAAGTATGTTCTTTCTGTTTTTTTAACCACTGAGTTGTATTTTACTGGGCTTCCCAGGAAAGTGGTAAAAGAATCTGCCTGCCAATGTGGAAGACCCATGTTCGATCCCTGGGTTGGGAAGATCCCCTGGAGAAGGAAATGGAAACCCACTCCAGTATTCTTGCCTGGAAAATGCCATGGATAGAGGAGCCTGACAGACTACAGCCTATGGGGTCACAAAAGAGTCAGACATGACTTAATGACTAAACAACAGACTTTTACTGCTTGGGTAGAGCAGCACAGCCTCTTGACCACAAATGAACTTGTTGGCTAACCCAAATATCTCCATGTCAATAGCTAATGATTACATCAATCATTATCACTAATGAGTCTTGAATTCTGATAAGCAATTCCCTCCTCTTCTCCAGAACTGTTTTAACTATTCTTGGCTTCTTGTGTCTATCACAATTTGGCACTGGCCACGGGGTCTCGGCATCCAGCTCTGCAAGCATTAAATCATGTGCTGATGCAGTTGCTGATTTTCAACACTCCCTGAAAGGAGTTCAGGGTGGAGGGCAGACATGAGGCCCTCTGTGCTCGGGAAAAAACTGGCAAGACAGGTTTTCAGATAGTTAGATATTTTCAGAAGCTTATGTTATGAGCCCAATTCTTATATCTCCTCATATCGAGAAAAGCACTAAAATCCTTCATGGTGTCGACTGTTTCTCATGACTTGTGGAAAGTTTCATGAGACTAGCAGAGATTTTTCTGGAAAGAATAATGTGCTTGATTGTATGTACTTCGCCTTCACCAAAATCACGTGTATATTGATCTTCCCCCCTGCCCTTTGGAACAGTTTCTCAGAGCTATCTGAGGTGCTGCCTCCTGGTCTGCAGTTCTCATTTTGCCCCCAATAAAACTTAACTTGTAACTTCCATGCTGTGCAATTTTTTAAAATTGATTCTTGCAAAAATTAGAACTTTAGATGTAACTTGTCAAATAAAAATTCAGTTGGGATTTTGATTGGGATTCAAATGAATTTATAGATTGATTTGAGAGGCGTGACTATCTTTATGATGTCTAGCCTTCCTGTCCATGAACTTGGTATAATCTTTCCATTTATTAGCCTTGTTGTTGTTGTTGTAGTTGCACTTTCTTGCTGTTTAGTTGCTAAGTCATGTCTGGCTCTTGGGGCTCCATGGACTGTAGCCTGCCAGGGTCCTCTGTCCATGGGATTTTCCAGGCAAGAATTCTGGAGTGGGTTGCCATTTTCTTCTCCAGGGGATCTTCCTTACCAAGGGATGGAACCCGAGTCTCTAGCATTGCATGCAGGTTCTTTACCACTGAGCCCCAACCACATATACCTTCTTTAAAGTAAAATCAAATCTCCCTAAAACCAAAATTCCCTTGCTGAGTTTGTGATTGACCTCTATTTTGTTAACTTTATTATCTTTCTTGTCCTGCCCCTATCCCCCTTCATTGTTTAGTTGCCAATAATGTCCAACTCTTTGTGACCCTATGGACTGCAGCATGCTAAGCTTCCCTGTGCTTAACCATCTCCCAGAGTTTGCTCAAACTCATGTCCATTGAATCAGTGATGACATACAACCATCTCATCCTCTGTCATCTTCTTTTCCTCCTGTCTTCAATTTTTCCCGGCATCAAGGTCTTTTCCAGTGAGTTGGCTGTTCACCTTAGGTGGCCAAAATATTGGAGTTTCAGCTTCAGCGTCAGGCCTTCCAATGAATATTCAGGGTTGATTTCCTTTAGGATTGACTGGTTTGATCTCCTTGCTGTTCAAGGGACTCTCAAGAGTCTTCTCCAGCACCACAGTTCTAAAGTATCAATTCTTCGGTGCTCAGCCTACGTGACGGTCCAACTCTCACATCCTACATGACTACTGAAAAAACCACAGCTTTGAATATATGGACCTTTGTCAGCAAAGTGATGCCTCTGCTTTTTAATGAGCTGTCTAGGTTTGTAATAGCTTTTCTTCCAAAGAGCAAGTGTTTTTTAATTTCATGGATGCAGGCAGTGTCCACAGTGATTTTGGAGCCCAAGAAAAAAAATCTGTCACTGTTTCCATTTTTTCCTGATCTATTTGCCATGAAGTGATGGGACTGGATGCCAGGATCTCAGTATTTTGAATGCTGAGTTTTAAACCAACTTTTTCACTCTCTTCTTTCGCCTTCATCAAGAGGCTCTTGGGGCTTCCCTGGTGGCTCGGAGGTTAAAGCCTCTGCCTGCAATGTGGGAGACCTGGGTTTGATCCCTGGGTTGGGAAGAGGATGCAGGCAGTGTCCACAGTGATTTTGGAGCCCAAGAAAAAAAATCTGTCACTGTTTCCATTTTTTCCTGATCTATTTGCCATGAAGTGATGGGACTGGATGGCACGATCTCAGTATTTTGAATGCTGAGTTTTAAACCAACTTTTTCACTCTCCTCTTCGCCTTCATCAAGAGGCTCTTGGGGCTTCCCTGGTGGCTCGGAGGTTAAAGCGTCTGCCTGCAATGTGGGAGACCTGGGTTTGATCCCTGGGTTGGGAAGATCCTCTGGAGAAGGAAAGGGCAAGCCACTCCAGTATTCTTGCTTTGAGACTCCCGTGGACAGAGGAGTCTGATGGGCTACAGTCCACAGGGTCGCAAAGAGTCGGACACGACTGAGCGACTTCACTCACTCACTCAAGAGGCTCTTTAGGTCATCTTTGCTTTCTGCCATTAGGGTGGTATGATCTGTGGCACCCTGTGGGATAGGGTGGCATATCTGTGGTTATTAATATTTCTCCCAGCAATCTTGATTCCAGCTTGTGAGTCATCCAGCCAGACATTTAGCATGATATATGAGGAGAATCGAAGAAAAGGGGAATTGAAACCAAACAAGATCCAGTGGGGCCCTCCTGGGTTAAAAACACACACACGCACACACAAACACCCCTTGTGTCCATTTCTTATTTGTAGAAAAAGGCTTTGGCCTCCTAGATCTTCCCTGAATTCCACAGAGCAGACTCAAGCAGATACTAATGAGGAAAGTGAGGGAACACAAAAACAAAAGTAGTCAAGAGACTATAGCTCAGCAGCAAAACAGAGTGGCGCCGCTGCTGCTAAGTCGCTTCAGTCGTGTCCGACTCTGTGCGACCCCATAGACGGCAGCCCACCAGGCTCCCCCGTCCCTGGGATGCTCCAGGCAAGAACACTGGAGTACCAGTACCTCTTCAAGGGATATACATACAGTCCGACACAAATCTTCGACAAATCTTCCCCTGTTCTGCAAGAACTAAGACCCCTCTTACCAGGTGAAGGATGGGCATACATGTTGACCACAAGCACATAGACCCCAGACTAATTTGTGTCAACTACAAATTGGCACTTGCTGTCTACCTGTCTACCACTATAAGGATTAAGTTGTATGCTGCTGGAGCTGCTGACCTTCAATACTCCCTGAAAGGAGTTGAAGGCGGAGACCAGAATGAGGCACTCTGTGCTTGGGGGCAAAACTGGCAGGATAGATTTTCAGATAGATATTTTCAGGAACTGATTTTATGAGCCCAATTCTTGTATCTTCCCATATCTAGAAAAGCACTAAAATCCTTCATGGTGACAACTGTTCCTCATGACTAACAAAGGTTTCGTAAGCCTAGTAGAAACTTTCTGGAAAAATACGTGCTTGACTGCATGTGTTTCCCCTTCACCAAAGATCACATATACACTCACCTTGCCCCCTTGGCTCTCTGGAGCAGTTTCTTAGAGCTATTTGAGGTGCTGTCTCCCCAGGCTGCAGTCCTCATTTTGCCCCCAATAAAACTTAACTCACAACTCTCACAATGTGCATTTTAAAAAAATTGACAGTTGGAACCAGAAGGTTGATGATTAAAAGTTTTAAACACCACCTTACTGCCTCACCATTACCGACCAATGAGAAGAAAGCCATGTGCCCTGCGACTCACACCCCGAATGTCGCCCTTAAAAGCTCTTCTCTGAAAGTCACTGGAGAGTTTGAAGTCTTTTGAGCATAAGCTGCCTGATCTCCTTGCTTGGCACCTGCAATAAACACCACAATTCCCCGCAACTTAATGTCAGTAGATTGGCTTTGGTGAAAGTGAAAAGTGAAGGTCGCTCAGTCACGTCTGACTCTTTAGAACCCCATGGACTATAAGCCCATGGAATTCTCCAGGCCAGAATAGAGTTGGCCAAATGGACTCAAGTTCAGTTGGTAACAAAAGCAGTTGTACCATTGTAAGGAAGTGGTTTACTCGGATGAAATAAAATTATTTTTAAGGCAGGAAAAAATTTAAACATAAAATTCTCTCTCTGCCCATTTGAACCACTACTTTCTTCCCTGTAGCGTGCATTGTACACCTGCATTATACGTTAACTGTTTTTGTTTTGCCATCCCATGGACTGTAGTTCACAAGACTCTTCAGTCCATGGGATTTCCCAGGCAAGAATACTGGAATGAGTTGCCATTTCCTCCTTCAGAGGATCTTTCCAACCCAGGAATCAAATCTGCCTCTCCTACAGTGCAGGTGGATTCTTTACCACTGAGCCACTGGGGAAGACTGTTATACATTAACTAGATCCCCTAGAAGACAGAGGAAGGCCTACTTTCAAAAAAAAAAGAGAAGGAGGGAGATTTTCTCCTGGCGCCAGCAAGATAATTCCTTAGAAGATAACATTTCTCTTTCAATCCTGGAAGGGGTCACCGTAACCAACTTACTTCCTTGGACTATATAAACCATCAACATGTTACTTTGATGTAATACACTTTGTCTCAAAACCTCAAGTGACTTGACCTCTAACAGAGCAGTGCTCAGAGTTTTCTGAATGACTTTCTTGAATCATAATCCTCCAGCTGGCTGGAATAAAAATCTCCATTGTTTTCTTAGGTTGACTATTGACATTTTTTTTTGTTGACAACTTACACTCATTCACACATCCCAGAGAAAAAGTTTTGCGCATACACATTGGATCAGGTACTGTGAAAGGTGCTGGTTGGACGTATGTGGACGAATAAAATAGACATCAAATAAAAAATCACACCAATAAATAAATAGGTACAAATAGTGCTAAGTGCCCTGGGATGGGGCAGGGGGTGGGATGGGAGGAAAGCCAGGGTTAGGTGAATGAGAGTTACAGAGCAGACGGTATATGAGAAGCAGATAGATGCAGGAAGGACTTGGAGGGATACCTGTCCTTAGGTGGAGGTCACAGCAGGAGATTTGAGAACCTGAATCAGATATGATGAGTTTAGGGGACACATCCAGACTGGAAGATGTTGGGAATATGGAGAATCTGGGACTCTGGCATCAGAGCTAGGTGGAAGGTCCAATTCTTTGCGACCCCATTGACTGCAGCACACTAGACTTCCCTGTTCTTCACTATCTCCCAGAGTTTGATTAAACTTATGTCCATTGAGTCGGTGATGCCATCCAACCGTCTCATCCTCTGTCCTCCTCTCCAGACATCTTATCCTCTAAAAACAGAGGATAGTAATCTCTATGGAGCAGGCTATGGTTAAACCACAAACAGGGGTAGGACTCCTCCAAAGAAAACTGCAGAATGAGAAGACAGGGAAAAGGAAGAAAAGTGCTAGTTGGGGGTGGTGGCAGCGTCTGCATCCTTGTACCTCCAGCACACGAATCAGGGCTCAGAACATAATAGCTGCTCAGTACCCTGTAGGCGGCGGCTGCGGGAATGAACGACCTTCTCAGCGCAGCCTTGGTTAAGTCTCTTCCTCTCTGGACCCTCTTTTCCCTGTAGAAGCACAGTAGCTGCTCGGTCAGGCGGGCTCAGTCGGCTTTCCGCGGACCCGCTGCGTGGGTATCCGCTGGAGGGCGAAAGCCGCTGGGACAGCGGAGGACAGTGGCCTCACCTCCTGCGCGATCGCTGAAGAGTGCCCGGGATGCGCTGGGTGGGAGAGGGCGTGGGCGCGGGGGACGGGTCCTATGCCCAGAGCAGCGGATTCCCGGCAGGGAAGCCGAGCGTGACCGGGACGAGGGTGGTGGGGTTGGTGGGAGGCGAGGAGAAGAAGCCCCCGGAGCAGACCGAGCTGGGTGCTCGGTGGGTCATTGCCGTTGCGGGAGACCCCTCCGGCGTGTGAGGAGCAGAGGTAACCAAGTGAAAAGGAGGGAGAGGTTGGGTAGATGGATCTGAAAGACTCAGAAACCGCTGGGAGCCTTCACCTGGGACCCAGACGGCGCCCAGGAAAGGCAGATGAAGATGGTCGGGGGGGCCCCCCGAATGTCTAAGCCCAGACTAATGACAGATCCCTCCCGCTGGGACGCCCTCGGGCACGCCTGTCTGAGGCACTGCAGGAAAGGCTTGGAGAGTCCGGAGGTGCCGGGCACCCCAGCCCTCCTGGAGCTCCGGCCCGTAGCGCTGGAGCCCGCAGGCCCCGCCCGGAGGCAGAGTTCGGGGCAGGCTTGTCCCACCGACCTTTCGGGGATGGCCCCGCCCCCAGGGCCGAGGGGAGGCTCCGTCGTGGGAGGCGGAGTTGCCGCCGCCCCCTCCAACCTCCCCCCTGGACTGCGGCCCCTTCTTAAGCCGGTGCAACTACCGGCTGCCCTTCTCTCGCTTCTCCCGCCAGGTTGCCTCTCCGCGATGGCCTCGGCACTGAGCTATGTCTCCAAGTTCAAGTCCTTCGTGATCTTGTTCCTCACCCCGATCCTGCTGCTGCCACTCATCATTCTGATGCCGGCCAAGGTCAGTTGTGTCTCTGGGCAGCCTGGTGGCTTCCGGGAGCCGGGTGCCCCTTATGGGGCACCAAACCCGGGACCATTAGGTGGAGCGCACGGATACCCGGGCGGGCACGACTTCCCCGGGGGCACGCACCTTCTGGAGCTCCGGGTGCCGTGGGAGGTGCCCTGCGAGGCATTCTGAGGGGCAAGGATCTTGGGATTCACAGATCCCTGGAAACAAGAACCGTCTTGGAAAGCACGCAAACCTAGAAATTAGCGCAGATCTTGGCCACACAGCCCATCCATAGGGTCAGAATCTCCCAGGTGCAAAAGCCGGTCCCCAGGGTCCCTACATGCCACCTGTAGCAACAGGAAGCTCGGGCACTTGTCTTTTCCTTCCCGCTCCTGTATCTTCACTTAGGCACTTCCCAGCTGTAGGTGGCTTCTAAGGCCACTCAGGGGCAGACAGGACAGAGTCCTGACCTTGGTGGATCCTGTGCTGCGCTTAGCTGCTCAGTCGTGTCCGATTCTTTGCGACCCTATGGGCTGTAGCCCGCCAGGCTCCCCGGTCCATAAGGATTTTCCAGGCAAGCATACTGGAGAGGTTGTCATGCCCTCCTCCAGGGGATCTTCCCAACCCAGGGATCGAACCCAGGTCTCCTGCATTGCAGGCGGATTCTTTACCGTCTGAGCCACCAGGGGATCATGAGTCCTATCTTTGTCCCCTTCTGGCCCTCCTTCGAGCCTCAGTTTTCCTATCTATGATGCACATTTCTTTCCAGCTTAGAAGCCTAGGAAGCCACAGTTGAATCAGAGTCCTGCTGCCGCTCCCAGCTGAAAAGGCAGGTCAGGTTGGCCTGCTTTTGCTCACTGCCCGCTGTGGCTGCGGCAGGAGGTAGAACATGTTCCCAGAACTCACGCCTTGGGTGGCACGACCCAGGGTTGCGGGGAAGCTTCGTCCCGAGCCCTGGCCTCCGAGGGCTCCGGGGAAGGAAGCAGGGAATGAATGGCCTTGGCTGCAGGGTGGGGGCGGTGCCGGGAGCGCTGGCCCAGGCCCCGCTGGGCAGTGAGAGGCCCGTTTGGCAGAGGCCCGAGCCCTTTGAAACCTTTTGTGGCTGCTGGCTGCTCCTTACTCATTCCCTCTTTCAGCCTTTCACTCTCAGCCCAGACAGGAAACCTCTGCTCCCCCCACCCCCCACAACCCAGGCAGGTTTGGGCAACAGAGGATCTCTTTGGGGGGTGCTCTGAGGGCAGTCCTGGAGGAGTGGGATTGTACTGGGTATCAGGAAGCCAGGCTTCGAGAGAATTGGACTTCCACCTTTCACCCATCCTTGTGATTTTAGCCAAGCCCCTGTGTTCTCTGGGCCTTGATGTTCTCATCTGTACAATGGAGCAAGGAGGCTTGGTTTTTGACATTTTATGGCCGTAGGGGCCAAAAGAGATCATGCTGGTTCCTAGGTGGGGGAGGAGCCCTTGGGTAGGCTGATCACAGACCCTGGATGGGCTGGGGACAGCAGGTCCAACAAGGGTGGCTCTTCGGTTGCCACATCAACTGTGATTCACACTATTTCCTCTGTAGAAAGAGATCTGGGGCTGTTACCGGCTGTGGGAGGGAGTCAGGCAGAGAGCTGTGATTTGAGTCCTGCTGGTGGGAGTAATGTTCCCCGGACTAATTACAGTCACTTTGCCTACCCTCCTGCTCCAGGAGAGTGTGACCAAGACCACCCGCCGCCTACCCTGCCAACATACAGTAGAGACCCTGAGCTAGGACCTCCAGCTCAGGTTGTGTCTGTGTCTGTGTGTTATGCTGGGAGGGAGGATCAGGCAAGGGAAGGGGAGCCATCAATGACAGTCACTTCAAAGGCTATCTTCCTGCGTTCTCTTGCCTGGTGGTGGCGCAGGTGCCCGGGAGCCTGGAGCCCTGTCTCCTTGTTTTCTCCCTTTGAGCTTCTGTTTTGGTCACCACTGAAGAGCTCCCTGCCCCCACCCCCAGGGCCACAAAGTTTGCAAGGAAACCCAGGGTCAGGGGCAGAGTGGCAGGGAAGGCTGTGAGAGCTCAGCAGCCTGGGCAGCACCATCCAAGGGGACAGTAGCGACTCCTAGGGTGAGTCCCCCTCCACCGGTGCCCCAAACTCTCTCTGCTGCAGGCTTCCTTTTTTTTTTATTCTTCTCCTACACCTTGCTTCCTTCCAGTCATTATGTCTCCTCCACTTTTCTACCTGTTCTCTGAGTTCTTTCTTTTTTTTAAATTGCTTTTTATTAAATAAACAATATATTCATTGTAATTAAAAAATT
Source organism: Aepyceros melampus (assembly GCA_006408695.1). Taxonomy (NCBI): domain Eukaryota; kingdom Metazoa; phylum Chordata; class Mammalia; order Artiodactyla; family Bovidae; genus Aepyceros; species Aepyceros melampus. Next base: position 984,851 of record SJXQ01011400.1, read on the forward strand.
TTAATGTCTGGAAAGTATAAAGTAAAAATGAAAATATATTCAAATCCCATAATGTACACACAGTGTGTTGTTTTAGCTATACTTTTCCCACTAAACAATATGTCATGGATGCCCTTCTTAATAATTAGGTTAATGATAAGCCACAGTTTTCTTCAATTGTGCATTTAACATATTTATTGAGCTACCCTTTGTGCTCAGTACTGTGCTGGGTGCTGACCTTTAAATCCCATTGTCCACGGTGAGCTGAGCTTGAAGTACTCCTCTGGTCATACTCTCTGCTGCAGAGAAGGCTCTGAGCTCACTGGGGTTCAGGCTCCCACCTGCAATTAGAACCCATCTCATTCTGCACGGTGCCAGCCTCTCTTCAGGCTTCTCAAAGGTCACCTGACCTTTCCTGCTCTTCCCACAACCCTCTGGAGCATCCTTGATGAGGGAGGGTCAACTTTGTGGGAGGGCGTGGCAACCCACTCCAGTATTCTTGCCTGGAGAATTCCATGGACAGAGGAGCCTGGCGGGCTACAGTCCATGGGGTCACAAAGAGTCGGACACGACTAAAGTGACTTAGCACGTTATTCAGGGGCGTCTCCTGAGCCTTCTGATAGAAGCATGGAGGAGAGTGGGTAGTTAGTCTCATGTGCTTTCTATTGGCTACATTTGGAGCCTCCAGAAACTGTTTGGGAAAATTGCTCACACGTGTCACCTGCTGTTTAGATGATAAAAACATCACTTTCTATGTGGCATACATTTAGAATGGGTGCTCTTCAATCCTTGATTTGTAAGTGAGGACATGAAACAAGCAGGGAGAGGGGCCAGGGTTGGGAGTGGGAGGAGTATTTTATCAAAGACATTGAGAATTGCTATCATATGATGATAAGAAGGAGACTGAGTTTTAGACAGTATTACTGTGCTTAAGAGGCTTCCCTGGTGGTTCAGTGGTAAAGAATCTGCCTGCCAGTGCAGGCGACAAGGGCTCGATCCCTGGGTCTGGAAGATCCCTGGAGGAGGAAATGGCAACCCACTCCAGTATTCTCGCCTGGGAAATCCCATGGGCAGAGGAGCCTGGTGGGGTTTTGCAACCACGGGGTTGCAAAAGACTTAGTGACTCAGCAACTGTGTTTGAAATCTCTACAGCACACTCCTTCATTGCCCACCCCTGCCTCGCTGCCCACCCCTGCAGCAGATCATTCCTGCCTCTCTTTCTCGACCTCAAAGGCAAGGTAGGCCACACAATGGCAGATACTGATCACTGATCAGGCCTGCCGGGTGTCAAAGGCTGGGCTTCTAACCACATTGTTGTCCTGCCTTCAGCTCAGTGGTGTGACCAGCATTGACTCCCCTCTCCTTCTCAACTCGGGGACATCTGGCAAAGTTTAAGACCTTTTGTGGTTGTTACAACTGGAGAGTGCCACTGGCATCTAGGAGGATGAAGGCTGGGGTGCTCCCACACACCCTGCCATGCACAGGACAGACACCTCTCCCTCAACAGAGAACCATCTAACCCAAAACATCAATAGTGCTGAGGTTGAGAAACCCTGCGTCAGAGTGAGGAGGTGTCCTGGGGTGCTGGTGTCCTGGGGTATTTTATCACTGATAAGGCAATCCAGACAAAGAATGTCCCTTTGTGCGATGTTCCATGCATATAACACATATTATCTTGGGTGATGATAAACCGTGATTGTGCGCAGGTGCGTTTGTCACAGCCCACGCTGTGCCGGTCGTTCCTCCAATCAGCACTTGCTGAGTGTCCCTGGGGTGTCATGCCTGTGTTGGATGCTCAGTGACACGGATTCTGCCCTCCACTGCTGACTCCACTCTTCGGGGGAGGGAGTGGGTGGGTCAGGAGTGGTGCTGGTGAAACAATAATGCCAGCTCAATGTGCTGCTTGCTGGGGGTGGAGGCAGGGCCACAGAGGAAGGGCGCAGACCCAGGCTAGGGGCAGGAAGGGGGAGATGCCCAAGGAGCAGTGGTGAGCTGAGCCCTGAGCACTGTCTCCACGCCAAGGGAGTGTCTTGCAGCCGCAAGAGGTGGGGCATCGGCCTCAGTTCTCACCATGGCTCTGGGGTCATGGAGCTCAAAGTGGGAGTATGGAGATGTGGCTGGAGGGGTCGGCTCCATGGCAGAAGGTCTCCAAAGAATGCTAGAGCATTTAGCTTCTGTCCTGAAGGCAAAGAAAGGCTTTTAAACAAAGGAGTGATATGATCTAATTTGCAAAAAAAGAAAGGAAGCAGCAGTGTGGAGTGGTGCCAGTAGAAAGATGGAATTAGAAGATAGCTGTGCTGTGCACCTGGGTGGTGCTAGTGGTAAATAACCCAGCTGCCGGTACAGGAGACAGAAGAGACACATGTTAGATCCCTTGATCAGGAAGATCCCCTGGAGGTTGTCCAACTCTTTATGACCCATGGACTGCAGCACGCCAGGCTTCCCTATCCTTCACCATTTCCCAGAGCTTGCTCAAACTCATGTTCATTGAGTTGATGATACCATCCAGCCATTTCATCCTCTGTCGTCCCCTTCTCCTCCTGCCCTCAATCTTTCCCAGCCTCAGGGTCTTTTCCAATGAGCTGGCTTTTCAAATCAGATGACATGGCAACCCATTCCAGTGTTCTTGCCTGGAGAATCCCATGGGCGGAGGAGCCTGGTGAGCTACAGTCCATGGGGTTGCAAAGAGTTGGATGTGACTGAGCGACTGAGCACACAGGCGTGCGTGCCCACTGCCAGGCTGAGTGCGCGTACAAGCGTGCGTGCCCACTGCCAGGCTGAGTGCGCACACAGGTGTGTGTGCCCGCTGCCACGCTGAGTGTGCTGGGCGGGGAGCGAGACGGCAGCAGTTTGCAGGAGCTCAGGGCTGTCTGTCTCTGCAGTTTGTCAGGTGTGCCTACATCATCATCATCATGGCCGTTTACTGGTGCACAGAGGTCATCCCTCTGGCCGTCACTGCCCTCCTGCCTGCCTTGCTTTTCCCACTCTTCAAGATTCTGGACTCTAAGCAGGTGAGCGCCCCAGAGCATCTCTCCTTATGACTCATCCTCTGAGCTCAGCTCTCAGCTGCGTAGGATCCGGGGGATCAGATCATACCCTGTTTGTGGGCTGTCTCTGGCAGAGGGATGTACCCTTGACCCTCCATTCCTACTCCAAGCTGCCCTGAAGTCAGCCCCTGTTCTGCTCGCCCGTCTCTGGGGACTTGGGTGGCCCTGAGCCCAAGCAGTGTGTGGCCGGGGGCGGGTCTGATGCGGCCTCTGTGCCCGCCCGCAGGTGAGCATCCAGTACATGAAGGATACCAACATGCTGTTCCTTGGCGGTCTCATTGTGGCTGTGGCCGTGGAGCACTGGAAGCTGCACAAGAGGATTGCCCTGCGCACGCTCCTCTGGGTGGGGACCAAGCCTGCACAGTAATTATGCCTCCTCTCTCTCACAGTTGGCCTAGGGCTGGGGAGGGGAATGTGTGTCACAGACTCACAAGCAAGGGCTGGGCAGAGCAGCCAGGCAGACCCCTGGGTGGGTCATGTTACAATCTTAGCTAGGGAGGCCAGATGCAAGGACGGTGGGAGTTGGGGAACAACTGGGAGGGGTGCTGTATAGTAAGCAGCAGTGGGTAGAGTTTCTCTGAATCTAGAGGAGACTGCTCATCAAGGGTCCCTGCATGTTCAGAAGACTTCCTTGGGGGAAAGGCTACAGGATCCAGGGGACAAGGTGGGTGGAGGCTGGATCAAGCTGTACCTGATGCCCCTAGGAGTTTTGTGGGGAAAGCAGGAAAGAGATGGCTGAATTATCTAGCTCAGGGGGAAGTAGAAAAGTCATCTCTCCAAAGCTGGCACATCTGTTCCCTCTGCAAAGCTGCTGCCCACCTCACCTTCCCCCCACCCAGTGGTCTCACCCCTCTCCAAGGTCTCCCCACCAGTTACAGGCCATTCCCGCCAAGTCATGAGTTGATCTCGCAGACTCAGCCTGTGGTGCCTGCGGTGCCCAGGGCACGATACCAGGGGCTTATTCATCACCTCTCCTAACTCTTACCTCACCTCTGAGGGTTGGGGTTTATTCTCATTACCCGTGTTCTGTTCTGTAGATGAGGAATTTGAGGCAGAGGGGGGTTAAATGGTCTGCTGACCTCACATGGGGATTGGACCTGGCCTGTCTGATGGTGCCCTGCCCCCTCTAATCTGGAACTCAGGATGCATGTTTCTAAATGATGCCGTGACCCAGCCCAGCCCTGGGAAGGCGGGTGGGTTAGTTCACAGTGAGTCTGTCCTTTGATGTCCTTGTGTCGAGGACAGTGCTGGGCCCTGAAGGCAGAGACCTGCCCACCCTCCAGGAGGCCAGTGTCTGAACACCCTTGGCACCCCAGCTGTCTTGAGTGAGGGCTTGTGATTCTTTGACCTGTGACCCTTCTTGACATCAAGCCCCTCCAGTGCTTGGTTTTTAGGGTCACATCAGAACCGATTCCCAGAAACATGAGGCCTTACAGTCCCCCAGATTCTTGTTCCTAGGATCCTTTGAGTGGGAGGCTTTTCTCCATCAGCGGGTGGACCTTATTCTGGAGTGTGCTGGAGTGTCTTGCGCCCAAACCAAATCCAAGACGTTCATTCACGCTTCTCTGCTCCCCCCACCACCGGTCACTGCTCCCTCCTCTAAGCCTGGCTTCCAACCTTTGTACTTATGAGGCCATGAGGTCTACCTGCAGGGACGTCGGCTAAACCACGGTGCAGGGCAGCTCCCAGACCCTTCTTCAAATGAATGAGTGGCCCTGGGGAGGGGCCTGACTACGGAAGGGTGTAGGGACCAAGAAGTTGAGTTCCATTCAGCCAACCCCCTCTTGCCCTCCCAAGCCTGGAATGCCTTCTGCTCCTGGCCTTGGGCCAAGTGTGTGGGACCCATGGAGAAGAATCAGACCTTCCGTGCTCATGGGGCAGACGTGGACACAGTTCCGTCTCCAGCCAGGGAGGAGCGTTCTAGAGAAGATGGAGGAGGGTGTGGTCAGCCCTACCCCGTGTCCACTGCGGGGGAGGCGACAGAGAAGGGGTGCTGTCTGAAGGCTCTAAAGGGCCATGAGGGGAATGTCTCAGACAGATGACTCAGCTGGGACAGAAGTGGAAAGTGGGGTGCCATACGGGTAAAGGAAACACATTTTCTGAGTACTCTCTGGGGCTCTGATCCATGGCAGAGTGGAGGGGGGCACAGTGTGTGAGTGGAAAGGTGGGGCGGGGGTTAGCTACGAGGGAGGTCTCGCTTCCCCAGGCCCCTCATGGCTCTCCCCTTCCTGGAAGCCTGACTCCGTGTAGGCCTTCTGAACTCAGGAGGAGCAGGATCTGGGGCTGGGAATCCTCCAGGTAGAAATGGGAAGCTGGGACTGCTCCTCCTGTGCGCCCCAAGGTTGTACTAGGGCCCACTCCATGCGGTGCCAGCTCCAACTGCGTGCCTGTGCTTCCCTTGCTAAAGTGTGAGCTCCTTAGAGCCACGATGGGAGTGGGGCCTCGTGGTGACCCAGGAGCCAGCAGAGTATACATCAGTAATATTTGTGGAGAGTGGCAAAGGGAGGGAGGTGGGGAGGGAGGTATTAACACGGCATCACTCCTAGACTATCCAGTCCCAAACAGGCCTCTGCACCCTGGTGCTGGGCCCTGGCGTCCCTCAGGGGGCAGGACCTAGTTCCCTAGGGGTTGGGGGTGGCTGGGGGTGGGGAATTCTCTGGCTTTCCTCTCGGCCCCTCCTCTGCAGGCTGATGCTGGGCTTTATGGGCGCCACGGCCTTTCTCTCCATGTGGATCAGCAACACGGCCACCACGGCCATGATGGTGCCCATCGTGGAGGCCGTGTTGCAGCAGATGGAGGCCACGAGTGCAGCCACTGAGGCCAGCCTGGGGACCCTGGAGCTGGCAGAAAAAGGCAAGGCCGGCGAGCTGCCAGGTGAGCCCCTGGCCAGGGCAGTCTTCTCCTCTGTTTCCAAAAACTTGAGCCACCTCCCTGCTTTCTGGAGCCCTCTTTTTTCACAAGCACATAGAGAAATACTTTGAAATGCCATTTTCCTAACTTTTATGGATGTGATTAGTGCATAAAAGTTCCATCTTTTCGTGGAGCTTACAGCAAGTTCCCCCCACATCTGTTCCTGCCATCACAGAAGCCAATACATGTTGATGGGATTATTCATTTGGGTATCTTTTGAGCACCTGCTGGATGCCCTGGAATCCTTTCCCCTACTCATCCTTAGGGATGTCTCCTCTGAACCAGCCAGGTCCCTCCGCCACTCTATTCCCACAGGTTTTGGGGTTGGTGGTCACACCTTGGCTTCCCCGCTGGACACTGAGCTCAAGGAATTCAGAGAGCCTGTGCCTTTCCTCTGCGTCATTCATCCCCAGGGCCCCCCAGGGCCCCGCGTGGCCTCTCGGGGCCTGTGCTGATGGCCAGACCTTGGGCCAGGTCCTGGGCTGCAGAGGTGAAGCAGACACCCTCGTACTGCGGATTCACAGAGTCTGGTGGGGTGGGCTCCAGAGCCCCTCGGTCAGTTCATCTGACTTGAGAGAGGCCACAGAATGCCATAAACCAGACATGGAGGAAGTGCCGAAAAGGGAGAGGCCTTGCTAGGAAGAGAGGACATCTGAGATGGATTGGGACTACCCCTGCCTCTACTCCTTCCAGATGAAGGGAACATCTTGAGAGAGCAAGGAGGCAGGAAAGAAAGGAGTGTGTCTGAAGCTGCTGAGTTTTTGCACAAGTCACTGACGAGCCGTGGACGTGACCGTGGGTGGCAGATGGGGTCAGACCACAGCCTGGGGCTTGAGGCTGAGGAAGGAAAACGTGGGGGAAGAGCCAGCAGAGCTGGCATGCCCAGAGCCTCAAGTCAGCAGCTGAGTCAGGAGCTGGAGCTGGAGCTGGAGCTGGGCAGGCGGCCCCCAGGGCTGGCTCAGCTCATGGCGGTGTGCCCACCACAGGGAACCAAGCAACTTTGGAAGGTCCCTCCGTGAAACAGCAGGAGGTCAACAGGAAGAACGTGTGCAAGGCCATGACCCTGTGCATATGTTACTCGGCCAGCATCGGAGGCACTGCCACCCTGACCGGGACGGGACCCAACGTGGTGCTCCTGGGCCAGATGCAAGAGTGAGTCGCCGGCCATGACTCTGGGGACAGTAACAGAGTGAGAGGGACGAGGCTGGAGGGGCCCACCCACCTCTGCCTCCTCTTCAGCTGGGCCCCGGGGCTGGGGGGACATGTCAGAGCAGGGAGGATGGGCTGCCTCAGCCTCTGTGGCCCAGCCCCTCTGCACACGCTCAGGACCCCACGGCGGGGGAGCTGATGTCCCCAGACAGGGTTGCTTTTCGCCCTGGGCCAAGTCCCACCTTTCTTTCCCGGGCTCACGATTCTTGCTCAGAAGGGGAACGTGGCTTGAACCCAGAGCCAGTCATGGGAAACGACAACATAGTCTGACAAGCAGGGTCCTTGGTTAAAACTTGTAGAAAACAGACACTTCTAAAGACACTCCCCTCAAAGCTGGTTCACGACCTTGCTCTTTAATGAGATGGTCCTATGACGTCGGGGAAGGTTAGCGGTTAGGTCAGCTGGTGCCTCACTGGCTCACTCACTCACTCAGTTCTGTGCCTGGTCTTGTGAGGCTGGGATCACAGAAGTGAGAGGGTCCTGGGGCCTGCCAGTGGGATACTCGAGGGCAACTGAGCGTAGCAGATGCCTGGAGAGTTCTGATGAGTCATGTAAATGTGTTCATGAATGGAAGTACAAATCACAGTAGGTACAGAGAGAAGGAACAGAAGTATGGTGGTGCCCGTCCTGTGCAGACAAGCACCCTGGACAGGGGTGGGGAGGGCGGCTTGGAGGTGGGAAGGGCAGGCCTGCAGCCTGGCAGGGCGGACACTTGAGATGGAACAAGCAGATTGCTTTGCTTCTGCAAGTGTTTTCTGTAATGACAGCCTTATGCTTCTCCCCAGAGCTCCTCTGGGCAAAGCTGCCTGTCTGCGCTGAGTGAGAAAAACTCTGTGGCTACGTTGTTGTTGTTTAGTTAATCAGTCGTGTCCGACTCTTTGCAACCCCATGGACTGTAGCCACCAGGCTCCTTAGGCCATGGGATTTCCCAGGCAAGAATACTGGAGTGGGTTGCCGTTTCCTCCTACAGGGGATCTCCCTGACCCAGGCATTGAACCCATGCCTCCTGCATTGGCAGGTGGATTCTTTACTGCTGAGCCAGCAGGGAAGCTCTATGCCACTTCACTCTGGCTAAACGGATCAGTGCCTGGGGCTGGGGGTGGAAGTGACCCTCTTCCAGCCCCCAGGAAACATTGTCTGATTCCACCCTGGGAAGCTTTTGAGATTTGATCTTTTAAGGGGGCCCTTCTCTTGTGAAAGCCCACACCCACTGGGTGATTCTGAGGAATCTGTGGACCCCTGGAGCTATCGGCCAGTTATGTATACATAGGTGTGTTCTTCTGGACCGAAGGGCCTTGCTTTTCATGAGCTTCTCAGCGGGGTGTGGACCCCTAGGCGAGTCGGTTGGTCACACTTCAGGCTTGTCTTGTGCATGGCTATGGCTGGGGTCCCTGCTTCAGGCCACCTCTCAGGGCCCGGCTGTAGCTTAGCCTCTGCCTAGAGGACCCGGCCTGCCCACTCTCCCGGCCCAGCATCTGGTGGAGACTGGCCATGGGACTGGTGCTTCTCCCACCAGGTTGTTTCCGGACAGCAAAGACATCATGAACTTCGCCTCCTGGTTCGGATTCGCCTTCCCCAACATGCTGATCATGCTCCTGCTCTCCTGGTTGTGGCTCCGCTTCATGTACATGAGGTTTGAGTAAGTCTGAGATGGTGACACCGTAGTGGGTCTGACTGTGCCGGGTCCTGCAGCAAACCCTTCTGGCTCGGCAGCTGAGTCTAGAGAGTGCTTCCTGTCTGGTTCTGACCATTTCTCAGCAGCCCCATCTCCTGCTGGCTTGCCCTCCATTTCCTGCCACTCCTGTGGCTCCCCATGCCTTTGCATGTGCTGTTCCCTCTCCCCAGAATGCCATTCCCTGCCTTTCTCCCTTCCAACCTCTTCAGTCTTCAAGGCCAGTTAGAACGTTTCTTCCTCGGCAACTCCTTTCCCAGCTTCCCCCTACCCCGCCCCCCGCCATTCCGATTCTGATGATTGCTAGCTTGCTCGTGGCTCCAGGCCTCCGTGGACACTCTAGGCTCTGCCCCTCGCCGGCACCTGCAGTCATGCTCCAGTGCCTCCCCCCGCTGCAAGCTCCTCTGTGGCCTGCGGGTAAGTCCTCTCTGACGCCCGCACCTGCCCAGCGCCCAGCCCAGGGAGAAGGAGCAGGTGCGCCATTGAACGCGAGTCAAAGCAATTAACGAGCGCTTGTTCTTGGTGTAGAACTGGACAGACTTCCACTTGGCCGCAGGTGTCTTTTAGGACAGGTCACGGCAGACGGCCTGAGAGCGTCCCAATCAATCCAAGCCCAGATTTACTGAACGCTCACAATGTTCCCAGAAGCACGCCACTTCTGCAAAGTTTACCTTCTGGTTCCCAGCACACAGGCATGGTTCACCAAGGTCAACCTTGACAGCAGCCAGGCTTGCTCAGAAACCATGACGCATGGCTGACAAACACCTCAGAATGTTGTTGTCATTTTTAATTTTTTAAAAATTTATTTTTATTTATTTGACTGCCCCCGGTCTTATTTACGGCACTTGGGATTCTTCGAGCTCTGCTGTGGCACATGGGATCTTCATGGGGCATGTGCAATCTATTTCCCTGACCAGGGGTGAAACCAGTGCCCCCTGCATCGAGAGCGCGGGGTCTCAGCCCCTGGACCACTAGGGAAGTCCCTGTTGCTGTCATTTTTAAAGGCATGGACTTATCTCCATGAGCTGCATGCTCTGTGCCTTGATTCACAGGGAGCTTGAGCTCCGATGAAAAACAGGCCTATTTGGCAGAAGAGAGGAGACTTCAGAGATGAAAGGCAAAGATGCCCACGAAAACCTATGAGTTAATGGGGAAAGGGGGACATTTTGGTTAAGTTTTCTTCTGAAGGAGGAATTGTTTTGAAAACGACAGTGAAACAAAAACTCTATCCATAATCGGAGCAGCTGTAATAAAAAGATAAAGGTAGACTTAGGCCTCCGTCACATCCCCACCCTGCCCCGTGTCCCGACCCCCTCGTGAAAGGGAAGCTGCTCCCTTAGGCGCCTGGCTGCCCAGCTTGAATCCTTATCTGGTTGGTCATGGACAGCAATGTCAGGGTCATTCCCTCCAGCTCGATTCAGATAAAATGGATCTTCCAGAGTTTATGGGCAGCTTCCTAGGCCATATCCAGCCAAGGAGGTCCACCCCAGGACCCCTCAGGACTCGTGGGATACTACTGCTGGCTTACACCCAGCCCTCCTCATCAGGCTAAGCCCTGAATCAGGGAGGAGGGTTCTCCTGGACCCCTTCCAGGGCTCGGGGTCCCTTGGCCTCTCCAGCAGCATGTCTACCCAGTTCATCAGCATCTCAAGGAAGGCCATTCTACTGCAGAAGGATACTGTGCACCCACCCAGCTCCCCAGGAATCCCACAAGAAGGCTGGATCCACCCGCCTTTCTCTCATGCCAGCCCAGAGTCATCAGGTGGATTAACCCAAAGATAAGCATGGAACACTTAGCCTCAGAGGGACCTGAAGGCCTGGCAGCACCGCTACGACAGGGCCAGCACTGGACAACTGAGTATATGATGCTTCCCCCAGAGTCTGCAGCCGCTGTGCTGTCAGGATGTGTTGCCGGCATCAGAAAAGAGCTGGGCGGCTACCAGAGTCCCCCCTTATCCTGTTCTGGAAGCCTGCAGCTTCCGGCCCAGCCCCAGAGTCTTGGGAACTACAGGAGGCAGTAGACTGGTGGCAGGTAGAACACAGACTCTCATGCCACGGGGGCGAGGGCAGAGAGGCCACCTCCCACCCCAGCGGAGCCATCCCCTTGCTGGATGATCTAGAAGACGTCCCTGGTGGGTGACCCTGGGGACAAACGGCCTGGCCTCTTGTCCAAAGTGGAGATCCTGGCGGGCTGTGGAGACCTGAGTTCCCAGCCCCCACCCTCGTCGTGTCCTTTCCTAACCCCTGAGCACCACGGGAGGATGTGTCCAAACATCCCTGAGCTCCTGCTCCAGGCCGTGCCGCATCCCCGGGCTGGCTCTCACCCTTGTAAAGGCGGTTTGCATTCTCCCCTGGTTCCAGGATTCAGCACCTCGGCACCTATTCCGCAACTCCTGTGCTCCTTGAAGTCTGACTTAGGGTCCCAGGAAGGACTCCCAGAAGGGAAGGCTCTCTAGGGACAATCAACTTGGCCTTGCCACCACCTCTAGGCTGATGGATTCCTCAGGGTTGGCATTCTGTGTGCCAGTGGCCCCAGCCGGTCCCTCTCCAGGAATTCTGTTGTTTAGTTGCTCAGGCGTGTCTGACTCTTTGTGACCTCATGGACTGCAGCACGCCAGGCTTCCCGTCCTTCACCATCTCCCGGAGTTTGCTCAGATTCATGTCCATTGAGTCAGTGATGCCATCCAACCATCTTATCCTCTGTTGCCCCCTTCTCCTCCTGCCCTCAATATTTCCCAGCATCAGGGTCTTTTCCAGTGAATCAGCTCTCCCCAAGCTAGGTATCCTCCCCAGGGAGATGTGCTGCAGGGTGCCCTGGGCAGGTGTGTTGGCCAATGGGCCCTTGTCCCTTGGGAGCCCATCCAATAGCAGGACCTGCCTGGTTTCTCCCCCTGCCTTAGCCACACTCACTTCCAGCCCTCGGAGTCTGCTGGGTCCCTAATCCTATGCCTCAGCTCCTTGAAATGTAAGCATCCACCTTACTCCTGCCTGACCCAGGCTGCTGGGACCCTCATTGTTCCTTGTGTCCTCCAGAGCCACCTGATGATGAGGACTGGCATGCCAGTACCACTGAAAGCAGCTCCAGGCCGCAGTGGGGGAAGAAAGACAGAAAGCTTGTGAGGGGGCCTTGGCTCCACCACGAGCTGGTTCCATATTTCTCAGCGTTCCCTAGATGATGGCAGCAGCTGGCCTCTAGGTGACTGGTACCGGCCAGGATGCCCTTGCCAGTGGTGGCTTCGACTCTGCTTGTTTCGGCCCCCTCTGCTCCTGTCCATCCCCGCTCCATTTCACTCAGTCTCCCACCTTCCTGGCCATCCTCTCTTCCTGAGTCTCGATCTAGACTGGCCATCCGACCTGTGCCTTCTCAGGCTTCCTTTGGGGGCACCCCCCAGTTCTGGGGGCACCCTGGGGCCTATGCTGGGCACACAGACTTCGCCACTACGTCCCGTGAAGTCGAGTGGGCAGATGACAGAGATGTGGAGTGGGGAGGGACTTGCTCAAGGCCCTTTGGTGACGGTCCCGGGCCAACCAACGCGCTCCCCTCGCCCTGTTACCTTTGTCTTCTTTAGTCTGTCCTGGGGCTGCAGCCTGGAAAAGAAGAGTGAGGAGCGGTCTGCGCATGAGGCGCTGTGGGCGGAGTACAGGAAACTGGGGCCCCTCTCCTTCGCCGAGATCAGCGTTCTGCTCTGCTTCTTTCTGCTGGTCGGCCTCTGGTTCACCCGGGACCCCGGCTTCATGCCCGGCTGGGTGTCGATCGCCTGGGCAGAGGGAAAGACAAAGTAAGTGGCTCCTCCTGCGCACCTTCCGTGGCTCTCCTCCTTTTCTGCTGTCTAGTTCTGGAACGCTCTTTTGGTTTCTGGACTTGGTTTTGTCTCACCAGTCTTCCCGACAAGCTCACAGATGTGTTCTTGTGGTCCCTCAGAGCAGTCAGGCTGTGATAGAAGTTTGCTGGGCAAGGGCTGCGCTCCCATTGCTCTGGTTTTCCAGTCTCTGTTCTGCTGTCTTTCCTTTCTTATCTTTCTCCAGATTCGGATGAGTCCCTCTGAAGACGCACATCCAGGGTCCAGAAGCTTCTTTAGAAAGAGACTTGGCAAGAGGGAGATATGGAGTTTCTCTTCTGGCTGAGTTATGTGATCAGAAAGGAAGAAAGGTTGAGACCATGCATATCCTAGAAAGGGCGGAAGGTGTGGTCTGAGAGAGAGCCGCCTATTAGTGCCTTATTTCATTCTGAAGGTCTGCTTGGGGTTGCCCCAGAGTCCTTGTGGTCGCCCTGGTGACCCCAGAATCCAGAAAATCTGGTTGAGAAGAGCGCACAAAGTTCACCTACAGAGCGACACAGGCTGAGAGAGGGACACGAGTTGCTCAGGGTCACTCAAAGACGGTGGCAGAGCCAGGCCAAGAATGCAGGAGTCTTGGTTTCCAGCCTGGATTCGGTCTATCTCAGCACCCCCGATCTTGGCCTTTGGGGGATCAATTTTCTTTCTTTTCTTTCTTCTTTCTTTTCATTATTATTATTTATTTATTTGGCTTTAGTTGCAGCATATGGGATCTAGTTCCCCAACCAGGGATTGAACTCAGGCCCCCTGCATTGGGAGCACAGAGTCTTAGCCACTGGACCACCAGCGAAGTCCCGGAGTATCAGTTTGCTTTCTCAGAGGAGCCAGCTTCCTCACATAGGAGCATTCAGGCGCAGAGCAGGTTCGTGGTGCGACTGTTACTCCAGCCAAGCTGGGCTAACCCTATGTGCTTGTCCCTGCCCAGGTACGCCTCTGATGCCACGGTGGCTATCTTTGTGGCCATCTTGCTATTCATCATGCCTTGCAGAAGCCCAAGTTCAACTTCTGCAGCCAGACTGAGGAAGGTAAGGCTCCTGGCCTGGCCTCCCACTCCTCAGGGTTGGGGCCCTGACAGCAAAGGGTCTCCTTGAGGTTCTCTGGGCCCAGGAGGGAGAAAACCTTACCCTGTAGCAAAGGCCTGGCTAGATTACAGAGTCTGGACACTGGGTGTTTTCCAAGACTTCCCTGGGTATTGTTCAGTGCAAGACCTCTTCTTTTGCTTTTTAAGCATTTGAAATCTTATTTATTTTATAAGAGGAACAGAAAGGGATTTCCCATGATGCCATCAGTATTTTGGGGGTTTCTCTCTCCCTCTCACTTTGTTAATATGCATATAGATATTATATAGCTATAATAAAAACATATTTCAATCTGTTTTCTCTGTTGGATTTTGTTTTCATGTTTTTGTTTGTAGTTATTCTATAAACATTTCCTGTTACTGTTGCAGTCTTCAAATTTATGTTCTTAATTATGGCATTATATTGTATCGGGGGCTGTAACCATTCCCCTGTTATGGAGCATTCTGGCTATTGTGAATGTTTCATTATTATAAATGAATGCTTTTGTATATATAGCTTTTTCTTTGAGGGTGTTTCTTCTTTAGGATAAATTTCTAGCAGTGATGGTGCTGGGGTAAAAGAGTATATATGTCTTAAAGGCTTTTAAAATGTATTGGGAGATTGCTTTTCAAACAGGGTGTACCAATTTATAGCACTACCAGAGCATATAATAGCTTTAATATATCATGTCTTTACCAGCAGTCGATGTAGTGATTACTGTAAATTTTAGCTGATTTACAGCTATGAGATGGTACTCATCGTCCTTGTAGGCTTTTATGCTCCCTTGATGAGCTCACTTTTATCTCTTTTGCTTGCTAATGCTGCTCTGGGTTGTGTGTGATTTTTTTTTTTTTTTTTGGCTGTGCCATGCAGCTTGTGGAATCTCAGTTTCCCGACCAGGGATTGAACCCATGGCCATCAGCAGTGAAAGCGCAGGGTCCTGACCACGGACCACCACTGGAATTCCTAATGTATGTGTGTGTGTTTATCATCTCTTCTCAGAAAGGAAAACTCCATTCTATCCACCTCCACTGCTGAACTGGAAGGTGGCCCAGGAGAAAGTGCCCTGGGGGATCGTGCTTCTCCTGGGGGGCGGCTTCGCTGTGGCTAAAGGATGCGAGGTAACTTCTCCACTGCCGGGGTGGGGACAGGGTTGGGGGCTGCCTAGGGCCTCTTCCTTCACCCGGAGGGCAGCTGAGAGCCTCGGCGCCCCTCCTTCCCAGCACCCCAGGGCTCTGCCTCTGTGTTTCTTTGTCTCCTCCATGTAATTGCACATTTCAGGAGGACAGTGCCTCAGTCTTGTCATCTGCAAACCCTGCATCATGCATAGTACCTGGAGCAGAGAGAGTGCTCTCTGATTTCAGAAATGAGTGAACAATCGTGGTTAGCCGAGAGAGGTGGGGGACGCTGGGAAGTCTCCTGGGGGGACTGTGGGAATAATGATCTCTGCTTTATTCAAGGCAAATCTTTCTTTCAACTCTTTGTGAATAGTTTCACCATTTCCTTTGCTTCATCTACCTGCTGACCTCTTTTGTTGATACAGTTGCCATTTAGAAAGTTTTTCTCTAGCTAGGTATGTAGTGACATCAGAAGAGAAGAACAGCATTTGGAAGAAAATACCCTCCAAAATGCAACTTTCTTCCCTCCCTCCTTCCCTAATAGGGAATAAATGAGCTAGAGGGGGATGGGACGAGCCGCCTTGGTACTGCTGTCCTTCATCCATCTGTCCATCCATCTGGGAATAGAATGTTATAGATAAACTTGGTCTATCTTACTATTGCTGTTTGGTCAGTATCTAGGACAGCCTGGTAAGTAGTGGGTTCGTAACTTTTTTTTTTTTTTTTTGATGAACATATCCATCCATTTAGTCACTTCTCCATGCACTCATCAATCCATCTATTTATCTCTCATTCGTTCATCATCAAACCTTCCTACTATGTCTACGTTAGGTCGGGTACAGGAATTACAGAGAGCTTGAGATGCAGTCTCTGTTTTTGAGGATTTCCCATCCTAGGTGGGGGGCATATCTGGAAGAGCATTTCAGAAGAAGTGACACACGAGTAAAGAAGTAAGTGTGAAATAATCTAGCTGAAGAGCAGCAGAAGATAATAAGGCTGGTGTTACCTCCAGACACTGCTTCACTGAGGGTCAAGATAAGAAGTGTGGACTTTATTCTGAAAGTGGTGGCAGCTACTGAAGGGTTGAAGCCAGAGAGTGACTTGGTCAGATCTACACTTAGGAAAAATCTCTTGGATGTCTGGAATGGAAGCCTAAGAAGGGCGGGGCTTGGGGGAGACCCAGCAGATGCTGTATAGCCTTCATCTAACACCGGCTCAGAACACTGGACTCCATGGACCACTCTCTCCTCTTTGAAACTCTTTCCCCTTTTCGTCCCCAAGGCATCATTCTCTCCTACATTTAACTTAGCTGTTCCTGCTCTGCCTCCTATGCTGACTTTTCCTCTAGTCTCTGATAAGTATGAGTGTTCCTGAAGGTTCTATCCTTAGCCCCTTATCTGTTCACTTTTCATTCTCTCCCTGGACAATCTATTCTCAGCCTAAAGCCCCAAATATAAATTCCCCAGTTTCTGGCTCAAATCATTCTGTTGCGCTTCAAGAACTGTGGGAGACTGAGAGGAGATGATGGACTTGAGATGTTTTGGGTGACATGGTCACCAGGCATAAAGAATAAGGGGGAGAGAGACCCCAGGATGACTCCTCAGTCTTCTAGGTTGGACAGCCTTCTAGGTTGGGTGAGTCTAGTCACTAAGCTGGGGAGCCCAGGGGGAGCAGATTCTGGGCTAGAGAGGGTGAATTCAGGTTGGGTCGTGTTGAGCCTGACATGCTCCTGGGACATCTGGGTGGAAATCCAGACAGCAGACCAGCTGGGCTGGAGACACAGATTTCAGAGATAGCGGAGTGAGGTTGGAGATTGAAACTGTGGGCATGGATGACAGCACCTGTGGTACGTATTCAGAGAAAGAGAATTGGAATGAAGTCTGGTTTGAGATCCTCGGAGAGAGATGAAGTTCCTTGGGGCTCTGGAGGAACTGTGGGCCAGTAGCCCTGTGGTGACTGCCCTCCCTGTGCTCCCCAGGCTTCAGGGCTGTCAGAATGGATGGGGAAGCAGATGGAGCCCTTGCACACCGTGTCCCCGACAGCCATCACCTTGATCATGTCCTCACTCATTGCTGTACTCACCGAGTGCACCAGCAATGTGGCCACCACCACCCTGTTCCTACCCATCTTTGCCTCCATGGTAAGAAACTCGGCAGGGGGAGAGTCATCACTTCATAGGAAGATGACCGGGTGAGAGGCAGTGACATCAGGGGCCCAAGCCTAGCTAGGCTTTGGAGGCCCAGGTCTCTGAGCCCTTGCTGGCTCTGGTCCTGCCCTCAGTGCTTTGCTGGTTCTTCTTGGTATCCTCTATGCTGACCCAAAATTCTCAGCAGGAACCAGATGCTCTAAATTTGTTTATAAATGTAATTGATTATTTCTCAAGCTCAGGAGGCAGGGCTGGCACCAAGGATGCCATGGGGGAATGATAGAGCGTCTCTCAGAATGTAGCACAGGTGAGTGGGAGGCCTGAAGGACAGGGAATACCACTGGTTGGAACCCACCGGGAAGAGATCTTGAGGGAACCGGAGCCTGGGGATGGTGGGAGGGGAGAGGATGTTCTGCGAAGATGGAGTAGTGGCGTCTTAGGTAGGCCTGCTGCTGCTGCTGCTGCTGCTGCTGCGTTGCTTCAGTCGTGTCTGACTCTGTGCAACCCCATAGATGACAGCCCATCAGGCTCCCCTGTCCCTGGGATTCTCCAGGCAAGAACACTGGAGTGGGTTGCCATTTCCTTCTCCAATGCATGAAAGTGAAAGTGAAGTCGCTTAGACGTGTCCGACTCTTAGTGACCCCATGGACTGCAGCCCACCAGGCTCCTCCGTCCATAGGATTTTCCAGGCAGGAGTACTGGAGTGGGCTGCCATCTCCTTCTCCAAGGTAGGCCTAGGTAGTGGCAAAGATAGTGGACCCAGCAAGGCAAAGGCACAGAGGACCCAGCTGGACAAAGCCCATGTAAAGGAAATGGTTGCGTGACTGAAAACTCCCAGAAGCCCTGCTTGGCAAGCTCAGGTGTCATGGAGCAGTGTGCACTGAGCCTAGAGAGCCTGTGAGTGAGGGTGCTGAGTGTCAGGCTACAGAACTGTGTTCTCTGGGTGTAGTTTTGAGTTGGCCTGAGAAGAAGTAGAGTGTATGGGAAGCTCGACTGCCATCTTCCCTTGCATTTCCTTCTTTCGCTCATCACATGGCAGTTCCAACTCAAGGTGGCACAGAAAAAGGCCTAGGTTTCGAGTCAGAAGACCTGAGTTCAAGTTCAGGATCTTCCAAACACATCACTCAAGTTCTTCCTCCTATGCATGCGCTGAGGGTCAAGGAGGAAGAGGGCTATGAAAACCCTCTCTAAATGGGAAATGAGCCTGGGAGAAGCTGGGGCTCACTACCCTTTGATGTTCTGGAGTTCAGAGGACAGACTTACAAAGGCCTCAGCACAGGACTGACGTTGGTAAATTTTCATTCAGTTGCCAGGGTGTCCATGTGTATACCAAGCAAACTCAAGTGACTTTCTCCTTTCTTTCCAAGTGAAGATGGAAGAGCCCATCTCCCTCACCCCTCAGCAGGTGGCCCAGAACAAAAAGATGCCAAGGAGCCCCTTTTGATGTTGGTCATGCAGTAGTGAGGACTCCCTCCACTCACAGAGGCCTGGCTTTCGCTCCCAGACCAGTCAGATATATGAGGGTCTTCATTGGAGTGGGTGGTCAGGCCTTTCAGAAACAAGCTTTTCTAGAATCAGAAGCCCTGAGTCAGATTCCCCATAGGCCTCACAATCCTGGCTCAGCACCACATGGGGGCAAGGGCAAGGTGGTGACTTCCCAGCTGGGCCCAGAGACACGTGGGTGCATGCATCGTGAGAGAAACCAGGAAGGAAGCTGGTTCCTGTTAGTTATCCTAGGGGAATGAAACTGGCACGGCCTTTTCCGAGACCTGTTACTCACAGGAACTGTAACCTGAAACCCTCTCACACCCCTTGACTCTGGGAATTTTATGTTCAGGAGTCTATCTTAGGAAAATTATTGGAGATGCTTACAAGTTTATACCATAAAGATGCACATCACAAAGAATTGTGATAAAAAAATACTTCCATAATAGTAGGGGACTGGTGAAATAAGTTATATATTCATGCAATGGAATGCTAGCAAGTCATTAAAAAATCATAGTCTTGAAGGATACTTCATAAAATGGGGACATGCAATTTTTCAAATGTGTACATACACATGGCTGGAAAATGGCTAACAATACAAAGAGCATACAGACCCCTACCCTCTAGCCTCCTCCCTAGAGATAACTCCTATTGTTAATTTCTTAGATAGCTTTCTTGATGTGTAGCACACACACATACATGCAAGCATGCTTTAAAAAGCACACTCTCTTTTTAAAAAATGGCATTTCAAAGTCCTGTTCTGCACCTCAATATATTAAATCTTATCATACATGTTACAGATCATTCCATTGTTAAAATGTAAAGCCTACTCAATTCTTTACGGCTGCAAACGATTCCATTCTTTGTATCTATGTATTTTCCATTCTTTGTATCTATGTATTTTATTTGACCGTCCTGCTACTGATGGCTGTTGAGACCATTTCCTGTTTGTTTCCTGTGTGTTTTGCTGTTACAGTGTTGCACCCAACAGCTCTGCGAGTGTGTCTGCCCTCAAGGGCATGTAAATCCACATGATGGTTATTCATTTTGGTAGATATTGATAGACATTACAAATTATATCACTGATTTATTCAACAAATATTTATGAGCATCTGTCTACTCTGTGCAAGACAGAGTAGGCGTGGCTGAATTTTAAGCTTTAGAGTAAAAAAGATGGATACCGAATTCCATATGCAAAATGAACCCAAATGTGTATAGAAACACATACATACTGAGGCACACATACAGGTGAGAGACATGGCCCCTGCCCTCCAGGCTCTCTCTGTCTGTATCAGGACAGACAGACGTGACACATGGGCAGCAGGATCATCCGGCACAGTCTCTGGCATATAGTAGGTGCCCAAGAAATACATGTTGAATGAATCAAGGGGGTTCAAAAAGGCGTGCTGGGGAGTTTAGCCTTCAGGGTCCAGCAGAGCTACTATCCAGGTGTGGCAAAGGGTAGAGGACCCAGCAGGACAAAGGCACAGAGGTGGGAACGCGCTTAGTATGTTCGGAGAAGGCAATGGCAACCCAGTCCAGTACTCTTGCTTGGAAAATCCCAAGAGCGGAGGAGTCTGGTAGGCTGCAGTCCATGGGGTCGCTGGGAGTGAAATGCTTTTCAGACTGACGGTCCCGGGAGCTTTGTTTTCTGCATCTGTGACACTGCGGTGCTGTGTTTTTCCCCAGTCACGTTCCATTGGCCTCAACCCGCTGTACATCATGATCCCCTGTACGCTGAGTTCATCCTTTGCCTTCATGCTGCCCGTGGCCACCCCGCCTAACGCCATCGTGTTTTCCTACGGACACCTCAAGGTTTCTGACATGGTAATGCCGCCGCTTTTGTTTACTCCGATCATCTATGACCCTTTGGTTCTGAGAGATGCCCTGTGATGTTAAACAGTTTGGACCAAATGTCCAGACCGAACTCTTTCTTTGCACTTACAGGCAACTTTTTCTTCTTTTCTGACACCATCTCTTATTTCATAGACTGTTCTGTCTCCCAAAGCTGAGAGGTGGGTTACGGAGTCTCCCATTTGGAGGCGCTTGAGCAGCTTCCGGGGAACCTCACTGAGGACTTGGAGGGGTGCGGGTGGGGGTCCCATACGGCCAACGCAGACTTCACAAATTAGCGAGAACCCAAGAGGAGACTCAGGAGGGGCGAGGCTGAGAATGGGGAAAGGCGAATGGCAGAGACTGATAGAGGCTGTAGACAGGTGGTGGAGGCGGTGGTGATGGGTGAGTGGGGGCCGGGGCCTGGGGATGGGACACCACTGCCTGGGAGGAGCAGATACTGCCCTAGAAACAAATGTAGCCAAAGGAGGGGCTCTTTGACAGGAGGAGGGCAGGTCTGCAGCTGCAGAATGGGGAGAGGCCAGTGTGCAAACAGGGGCGGCCAGTGAAGAGGGGCCATCCCTCGGCCCAGTCAGGTGTCAGTTATCTCAGCACCACCGCTGGGTATCTTTGGGACTCCATGGGGCATTCTCACACAGAGGGCAGTCCCAGAAACTAGGGACTGCAGGCTCAATTCTGATCCCCAGTGAAAAATCTGCCACAGGGTTTGAGGGCAGGGGTTAGTGACCACGCAAAGAAGGCAGCTCAGGCTCTGGAAAGGCTGGTGTGTCTGTGGGAGGGCGAAGGCACTGGGGTGAGCCCTGGACCAGGGCTCCTCAGTAACTCGCTTGCCTTCCTGAGGCCCAGTTTTCCAGGCATCCCAATGGGCCTGGAGAGTCTGCCTGTCCTGCCTGTTTCCCAGGCTGCTTTGAGCAGTGCTGACTCATATTGGATGTGAAGTTACTCTGCCTGGGGGTCGGTTGAGGACAGAGCCTGGCCTGGGGACAGGAGGCCCAACCAACAGCTTTGGTTCCCTTTTCCAGAACACGGATTCCCGTGTCCCACTCACCTTTGTTCTGACAGCCTGGCAGACCCAAGGGTGCTAACTTTGACCCTGTTCTTTTCCAGATGAAAACAGGACTGATAATGAACGTCATTGGAATCACCTGTGTATTTTTGGCCATCAACACCTGGGGACGGGTCATATTTGACTTGGACCAGTTCCCTGACTGGGCTAATGTGACAGCACATTGAGACTTTGGAAGAGTTGCAAGACCATGCCCATGGCCCCCAACCTCCCAAGGACTCTTGAACCTTCCAGTATGACTTGCCACAGAGCTTTGGGGTTCATGTCCCAAAGTGACTCCATGATGCCCACACCCTACGGAGACCCAGCCGACAGGCCAACTCTTCCTCCAGGCCTGGGGTCTTACCTGGGGATGGGCTTTGAGAGGGCAGGCTCCAAAGTGAAGGGAGCCTGCTGTGAGTCTGCTGGCGTCCATCTTTACTGGGGGTCTGCCTTACCTCTGAGATGGTCAGGGTCCCGTCCCCACTCAGCCTCGAGCTGGCCCCCCGGGGCTGGGTTCTGGGGTTCACTTGTCATCCACATGGGAATCAGATCCCAGCTTGGGAGGTGAGAAAACAATCTTCTAGGCCCCGTGCCTCTCCCAGCTTCCCTTAGGCTGCCTTGGATCCCTCCTGGCACTAGAAGGGGTCAGTCCACAGCCCAGGGATGGAATGTCTGGTCCTGGGCAGCTCCCCACTGCTAGAGTGAGAGTGGGAACGAGAGCCTCCTGGGACCACTGGGAGTATGATCCCACCACCATACTCAAGGATGAGGAACTTGAGTTGCTAACTTCCGGGTGACACTGCCTGCTGCACCCGACTTGTAATCTGCTCGACTGTAACTGACAATTTGGACTCCCTCCCCAGCTCTGCAGGACACCTCCTCAGACCCCTTTGCGGTCTGGCTGACATTTATTGGGATCCTCCCCGGCAGGTTAGTTTGTCTCTTCCAGAAGATGCTTTCCTGCCCCATGACAGCTGGGGTCACAGTATATATGGGCAGTGGTCACACTACATATAGGCTCCTTTAGGCCCATGGCTGGAGCCCTAGGTCCACCCTCACCTGCAGGCGCAGGGGGATGGATAGCTGTTAACCACCAAGAGCAGGCTTCCTTCAGAGTCTGTCTGTCAGGCCAGAGTTTGGGCTCCTCTGGGGAAAGCTCCCTTTGCTGATTGGCCTCAGCAGCCAAGCCTGGTACTGAGAGCATCGCAAGAACCAGCAGCACCCAGTGGTCTCCGAGCAGACAGCCCCTGCCCATGTGTGAATCCACCTGAAGTTGTGGGACCAAGACTCCAGAGTGGCGCGGGAACCCTCAGAACCTCGGGGAGAGATGTGTGAGAGAGTCCTGTCCTCTTGCCCACCAACCCAATTTTCTTTCCTTCCTGTGCTGCGCCACTGATGGTATTTTTCAGAGCAGGAGAAAGTCTGGGAACCTAAAGACCTCCACTCTCTCTACTCGGGCACCAAGCGTATACCACTGGTTCCTTGCAGTGGGGTGAGTCCTGACCGTCCTGTCTCCAGTGGAAGGCACACCAGGCTATCTCTGGCTTTCTGCTGTGTGCAGGACAGTGGGTGGGGAGAGGCAGGTGGATGAATGAACACCTATGTATTGCCCACTTCCAGTGTGCCAGGCCTCCCTGCACCCTGCTAACGATCTCATTCAATTTTTGCTGCAGCCTGTGAGATAGGCAGGTGTTATTAACCTCCTCTGTCCTTCATTAGTATTGGGGCTCAGAGAGGCCACATCGTGTCCAGTAGTCACACATCCAGTTAGTGGTGGCTGAGGTTCTGATTCAGACCTGCCACCACTATGTCCACTGCTGCTTCCTCTAGCCATTAAGGGCCTTGGCTTTGTAGGGCCTGTAGGGAAAGGTGGGTGACCAAGAGCAGGTCTACCCAAGGCCCTGCCTGCTCAGGGATCATCAACAAGAGCCCCTTGCTGCTGCCTCCTCCAAGATGGGCTCAGAGCTGTCCTGGAACAGATAGGGCTGGTCTTTGCCCTAGAAGAAACAAAGCCTTTGGTTGGAGAGAGCAGCGTGGAAATGGGCCACCTGCTCTCCCACCAAGGTGAAACTGCACCACCCCTTTATCACTACTCCCTACACTGCTGCTGCTGACATGTCTGCCCTGCTCCTCTGCCCTCGCAATGAGGCCTCCGAGGACTTGCACAGCCTGCCGGGTCCAGTGCCACCATTACAGCAGGCCACCGCAAGTGTGATTAGTAAATGAATGATCAGTATAGTCAATTGGATGCGTGCCTGGTGGTAAGTGGGCAAGGTCAGTTAAGGTCCAATATGGGCAGTGAAGGATGAGTAAGACTGGCCGAGCTGATGAGGGAGGATGTGGTGGCGTGGGGGAAAGGGTGGGGAGATTCCATCTGATTGAAGAATGATAAGAAATCTGGGTGGTACTTCAGGAGAGCAGATTTCAAGGTCAAGGAGGCTGACCAAAGACTGTTTTTAAACAGCTTCTCTTGAACTTGGCTGGAGTTGCATTAAACTTGTGGCCAGTGCCGATCTGGATTGCTTTCAGCTGCAAGTAAGAGGAAACCTAGCTAGCAGTGACTTAAATTATAAGAGCGGCAGTAGTTCAGTCGCTCAGTTGTGTCCAACTCTTTGTGACTCCGTGGAATGCAGTGTACCAGGCCTCCCTGTCTTTTACTATCTCCTGGAGTTTGCTCAAACTCATGTCCATTGAGTCAATGATGCCATCCTATTAAGGGCATTTAATGTCTACTTAACAAGATGTCTGGAGCTAGCCAGTTGCTGGCACGGGACCAGCAGGTCACTTGGGCCACCAAAGACTCGGGCTTGACCATCCACTCTGCCATCTTAAGGATACTGTGGGTTTACTGTCACGCTTGACTCTCACACTATATACACTTGCACTGGAGGCAGGTGTACGGGATGGGGGCTGATGGTGCCTACTGCATTTTCCGCTTTTAGTAGGAGAGTTTTCTCAGAAAGCCCCTACTGTCCTCCTTTTCTGTCTTGTGGGCCAGAACTAAATCATATGCCCATATTGAGGCTAATCACTGACAAAGGGGAACTGGAATACCATGAGACCAATCAGGATGCATCTTTTGGGCTTGGGAAATTGGCCCATGTTTCCTGAAATCAAGAGATATCCACCTACTATGAAATATGAGTCTGGAAGGAGGGGAGAAAAAAGGCTGGGAGCCCTCGGGTAGGTGATGAACCAGGGTCTGGTATTATGACTTTCAGAGGGCTGCCTTCACTCCAGGCTACTTGAGTGGCTCCCTTTCCATGGAATTCAGTAGAATCACGTTCCGTACGTGTTTGGTCAAGAAGTTCACCTCTGCCTCCACTTCCAGGAGAGCCACTGGTTCAGGAGGCTACAGTCGGAGTCGTGGACCAAGCTCAGTCCTGATGTCAGATACTGAATAAGTAAGCCCACTCTCTGGGCCTCAGTTTCCATCAGGGAGGGGCTGGACTAGAGCATCTGTCAGGGCCTTTCCCCAGAGTCATTTCACCCCTTAGCCCACTGACCCTTCATTCGCTGGGCCAGGTGCAGCCCCATGGTGTCTCAGCTTAAAGTCTATTACATGGCCCATTCCCTGCCCCCATCTGGGTCTCAGCCATTTGCTGAAAACTCTGAGAGCTTTTCCCCATTGATATTTTGCTTCTTCCATTTTGTCAAGAGGTTCAACTCAAGGCTCTTGATTTCTCTCAGCACACATCAGACATATGGGCCCAAGGTGAGCTGAACACATATCCTGACCATATGTGTTGCTCTCTGAACTGTTCTGCCATGGACTTAGGACTCCACAAGGATCCTATGCATTCCAGGGTTCCTTATTGGATCCTGGAATTAGGATCCTTCCCTGTCCCTCTGAGCTGAGAACTTCCTTAGGGCCTCCTCTGGCAAAGCGAGTGAGCCATCTCCCTGGCAGGTGAAGTCTCCTCTCTACCATCACTAATGCAAAAAAATCATGGATAATGAAGCTGTTGCTCTGCGGGGAGTCAGCACAGTGGCACAGAGTCCAGTTCTCAAAAAGAATACAGATATTCCCAGGTAGGACGCTTGATGGCATATTCTTGTTTGTGGAAATAAAGGTCAAACGCTGGATTGTCTGTTTGAAAACACCCGGCAGTCCTATTCTTAGCTCAGAACTCCTTCTATGGTCCTCTCTCCCTTGGTCCAATATCAACTTAAATGCCTTGTTTTCTTTCCACCAATGAAGCATTTTTTCACATTAAAAAAAAATTTCATCACGATAAATCTTCCATGTCATGGGATGGGTTTTTATGTTCTTCAACAGAAAGCTTATCATTTATGGCCGAAATCCTTGTGCCCAGATAGATACTTGGTTTATTTACTGTGGCATCTTGACCCAGGATTCAGGTTCTCACTTCCCTGCCCTGGGCATGCCTTCCAGGAGCTTCTCTGATAGGCTTGTGCACATGCCAACTCCCACTCTCAGAGACACAAGCCTCCCACTGCTGGCAGTATTAGAGCAGCAGGCTTGTCTCTGCTTCCAGCTACCAGAGAAAGCTTCCTTGGTGGCTCAGAGGTGAAGAGGTGTGCCTGCAATGCAGGAGACCTGGGTTTAATCCTTGGATCAAGAAGATCCCATGGAGGAGGGCATGGCAACCCACTACAATATTCTTGCCTGGAGAATCCCATGGACAGAGGAGCCTGGCAGGCTGTAGTCCTAGACTTGGCAAAGACCTGGACACGACTGAGTGACTAACACACACACACACACACACACACACACACACTTTTTCAGCTACCAAGGGTAGAGAAATATGACAACGCAACCTCCGGAGAGCCTGTTATCCAATCAGGAAATTTTCACTAGTTTTTATATCTAAAAAGTTAACATGAACACAGTGAAAGAAATTCCAACAGGTCAAAAAGCACTGAGACATGCCCCTCCCCTTCAGCCCCTGGCACCTCCAGGCCCTTCCAGAAAGGCAACACTTGTCCAACAGCTTCTTACATGTCCTTCCAGATGAGTTACATACCTAGTTAGCTCTCGAGGGTTGGCTCCAGGCTCCCCCGGGTACCAAAACCTGTGGATGCCCAAGGCCCTTATATTAAATGGCCTAGTCCAGTCAGCCCTCCATGTCCATGACCCGGCATGGTGGTTGTCTTCCTTATTACATCTGGGAGCATACTATACACATTTTCTGTCCTTGTTGCCATTCCTCCCCATTAATTTATTTGGAGACCATTCCATTCGGCATGTATGAAGTTAGACTCCCCCTCCCTCATTCAATAGTTAATTTTGCTTTTATTTTTAAAAATTATTATCATTTGGCTGCTCCTTGCAGCTTGTGGAACCCTAGTTCCCTGACCAGGGATTGAATCCAGAACCCTGGCAGAGAAAGCACGGAGTCCTAACCACTAGACCACCAGGGAATTTCCGGTTTTGTTTTCAAAGTGAGGTAAAATGAGATGTGAATGGCACAGATCTGAAGTGTACGATTCAGTGATTGTACACACTGTATACAACATGTAAGCAGTACCTTATTTCCATTTCCTAATGCCCTGAAGTTTCTCTTGCCCCTTCTCGGAATCCGCACCTTCCTGAGGCATCGTTGGTATGATTTCTATTGCCTTGGGTTGGTTTTGCCTGTTGAAATTCACATCAATAGAATCATACAGTACACACTCTGGTGTCTGATTTATTTTGTGCAACACCACTTTAGAAATTCATTCCTGTTGTGTGTATGCCTTTCTTCCTTTCTTTGTTGTGCCAAATAGTTTCTCATTGTATGACTATGCCCTGATTTGTTTATTTTTCTCTGATGGACATTAGTGTTGCTCCAATTGAAGACTATCTGAATAAAGCTGTTATAAAATTCTCTGCACAAATCTTTCTGTGGACATGTTTTCACTTCTCTTGGCTGTGTGCCTAGGAGTAAGCCTCAGTCTTTTTAAAAGCTGCATAGTATTCCACTGTAAGTGTGTGTATGTGTTTAGTTGTTAAGTCATGTCCGACTCTTTGCAACTCCATGGACTGTAGCCCATCAGGCTCCTCTGTCCATGGGATTTTCCAGGCAAGAATACTGGAGTGGATTGCCATTTCCTACTCCAGGGGATCTTTCCAACCCAGGGATCAAACATTGGCAGGTGGATTCTTTACCACAAAGCCATCTGTATATTGTATAATAAACAAGACCCCAGTTGATGGGCATTTGGGTCATTTCCAATCTTTTGCTAAGACTATAGTAAACATGGCTGTAGTTAAACCTTTGTAAATCTATGTAAGTAGAATACTTTTTGAGAACGGCATGCTAGATGAAAAGGTATATGTCTTTAAATCTGGAACAGAAGGGAATTCCTGGTGGTCCAGTAATTAGGACTCTCTGCTTTCACGGCCAAAGCCTGGGGTTTCATCCCTGGTTGGGGAAGTAAGATCTCACAAGCCGCAGAAAAAAGAAAAAAAAAAAAAATCTGGGGCACATATTGCCAACTTGCTTTCCAGAAAGAGTCTGCCAATTTATATTTTCAAGAACTGTGCAAGAAGCCATATTCTCACATATCCTAAGTAATCAAATTTCTCAGTCATTGCTACTCTGATAGTTGCAAAATGCTGTCATGATTTTCGCTCCTATTATTTAAATTGCAAGTAACGCTTATTATTTTTTCACATATTTATTATCCATTTGTATATCCTTTTCCTTCTTTTTTTGGTAAACTCCCTTTTTCTTATTTTCTAAGAGATTTTTAAAAAATGCCTTTTCTTATTCACGCATAGGACCTCTTTATATATTAAGGAAGTTAGTCATTTGTCATAAAAGTATTTATGTGCTGTGCTTAGTTGCATCTGACTCTTTGTGACCCCATGGACAGAAGCCTGCCAGGCTTCTCTGTCCATGGGGATTCTCCAGGCAAGGATACTGGAGAGGGTAGCCTATACCTTCTCCAGCGGATCTTCCCAACCCAGGAATCAAACCGGGGTCTCCTGCATTGCAAGTGGATTCTTTACAAACTGAACTACCAGAGAGGCCCCAAAATATTTATAGTGTATGTTATAATCTGGAAAAAAAAATTCTTCTTTTTAATCCTTCCCACTTCCTGCCCCCTCCAGCTATTCTCACATATTTTTCCATAAGAATTTCTGAATCAGCTTTTCTAGCTCAAACAAAACAAAACAAAACAAAACAAAAACCTGGTTCGCAGTTACCTCTCTGGCTATCTCTTCTCCAACTTTGTCTTACTCTCCAGGGTTTCTTGACCTCGGCATGACTGGGATTCCTACACAAATCTTTGTTGTAGGAAGCTGTCTGTGCACTGCAGGTGTTTAACAGCAACCTGGCATCTATTAACCAGATGCCAGCAGCAACCCCACACCTCTCACCCCAAGTTATGTCCATGAAAAATGCCTCCAGGCATCCCCAATATCTGAGAACCACTGACACGCTCTGATCTAGCTACACAGGCCTCCTTGCTGCTCCTAGAGCACGCCAAGTACGTGCCTGCCACATCACTTTCTTTAAATGTCTGCTCAAGGGACTTCCCTGGTGGTCCAGCAGTTAAGAATCTGCCTTGCAAGGCAGGGGACGTGGGTTTGATCCCTGGTGAGGGAACTAAGATGCCACATGCCAGGAAGCAGCTAAGCCTGACAGCCATAGCAGAGTCTGTGCACCACAGCAAAAAAATGCAACTAAGATCTGATGGCAGTGCCCCCCACCCAAATCTCTGCTCAAATGTTACTACTACTCAGCCTATTTTAAATTATAACTCCCCATCCACCCCATGCTCTCTATACTGTCCTTGATTTTTCTCTCTTGCATTTCTCATTTAATATACTATATACTTTACTTCTCCAGCTCTTTGTCTCTCTCTCCCATCTTTAAAAATGTAAGCCGCACAAAGGCAAGAATTTTTGTTTTGTTCATTCCTATGTCCCCCTATGCCTAGAACACACCGAGTACGTAGTAATGACTCCATATATATTAGATGAATAAATGAATCACAGCAGGTTTATATATTAGGTTAGATGAGAAACGCTTGGGACAAACGCTGACTCCCGACTCAAAGACTCGAGTTTTGGGAAAAGCAGT
This sequence comes from Aepyceros melampus, assembly GCA_006408695.1. Classification (NCBI taxonomy): domain Eukaryota; kingdom Metazoa; phylum Chordata; class Mammalia; order Artiodactyla; family Bovidae; genus Aepyceros; species Aepyceros melampus. Next base: position 1,014,249 of record SJXQ01011400.1, read on the forward strand.
TGCTTATGGAGATGAATGGCTTGGTAATGAATCAGTAGAAAAGAGGGAAGACGAGATAGCAGCCCTTCCCACTGGGAATCAGGCGGTCCCAACTATAGAACCAGACTGGGACTACAACTCACCTAAAGAAAGATGGGATCAGAGTCATTTTGTCAGATGTATTCTTGAAGGACTCAGGCAGGCGTGTTCTAAGCCTTTAAACTATAGCAAGTTGGCAGACAGAACAGGAGAAGGAAGCTCCTGGTAAATTCCTAGATAGACTAAGAGAACCTCTGCGCAGATTCACTGAGATTGATCCCGAAAGTGAGGAAAGAAAAGTGATCTTAAAAGAGATTTATCACTCAGTCGGCTCCAGATATCCGCCATAAGCTACAAAAAGAGCGTATGGACCAAATCAGTCTTTAGATACTCTGTTACAACTGGCTCAGACGGTCTATTACAGTAAGGAATATGAGGAAAAGAAAGAAAGGCAAAGAAGGACAAAGGAAAAGGCGGAAGCCTTCGCAATGGCCATGAAAAATGCTCTTAAACAGCCGGAGAAAAATGCCCAGAGGGACCCAGGTGAAAAGGGATGGGCTTGCTATTACTGTGGAAAGGAGGGGCACCTCAAGCGGGATTGCCCCCCCCCCCCCACTGGCTCCATGTCCGGTCTGCAAAGGACCACACTGGAAGAGAGACTGCCCTCAGAGGCGTAGGTCTCTGGGGTTGGACTCTCAAGACAACCAGGACTGAAGGTGCCCGGGGGTCCCCACACAAGCTCGCGTCCAAATTACACCTGAGGAACCCTGGGTATTAATAATTGTGGGGGGCCAATCTGTCGATTTCCTTTTAGATACTGGGGCAACTTACTCTGTGCTTACTGAAGCCCCTGGCCCACTTTCTTCCCTATCCGCTTCCGTAATGGGACTGTCTGGATGAGCCAAAAGGTATTATTTCAGTTATTCTTTATCTTGCAACTGGGATTCTGTACTATTTTCACACGAGTTTCTGATCGTGCCAGAATCTCCCTCACCCCTTCTGGGGAGAGATATACTGAGCAAGGTCCATGCCTCTGTTTTTATGAATATGGAGCCCTCCCTTTCTCTTCCTCTAGTTGAACAAAATATAAATCCTAGAGTATGGGCTGATGGAAAATCTGTGGGTCGGGGACAAAATGCTATTCCTGTAGTCGTCAAGCTCAAAGACCCACACTTATTTCCACATAAGAAGCAGTATCCTCTGAAACCTGGGGTTAAGGAAGCATTAAAACCCATCATTGAAAATTTAAAGAAACAGGGACTATTAATTCCCTGTAACAGTCCTTGCAACACTCCTATTTTGGGTATAAAAAAATCAAATGGTAAATGGAGACTAGTTCAAGATTTACGTATAATAAATGAGGCTGTAGTTTCTCTGCACCCCGTGGTGCCTAATCCTTATACTCTATTGTCTGAAATTCCTGAACGAGCCAAATATTTCTCAGTAATTGATTTAAAAGATGCCTTCTATTCAGTGCCTTTGGCAGAGGAAAGTCATTTCTATTTGCCTTTGAAGACCCTATGCAGCCAGCTTCTCAGTTAACCTGGACAGTTTTGCCCCAGGGATTTCGTGACAGTCGTCACTTATTTGGACAAAGTTTGTCATGGGATCTACAAAACTTTAATAGCTCTGAAGCGGTGGTGTTACAATATGTAGATGATATTTTGCTCTGTGCTGAGACAGAGGAAGCTTGTTCGTGAGCCTCAGAAGATTTCTTAAACCTTCTGGCAGGCTGTGGTTACAAGGCATCAAGAGAAAAGGCTCAGCTTTGTCAACAATCAGTTAGATATCTGGGCCTAATCATATCAGAAGGGACTAGGGCCTTAGGCCCTGAGAGAATTAAGCCTATACTAAATCATCCCCAGGGGCTTCCCTGGTGGCTCAGAGGTTAAAGCGTCTGCCTCCAATGCAGGAGACCTGGGTTCGATCCCTGGGTTGGGAAGATCCCCTGGAGAAGGAAATGGCAATCCACTCCTGTATTCTTGCCTGGAGAATCCCATGGACTGAGAAGCCTAGTAGGTTATGGTCCACGGGGTCGCAAAAAGTCGGACACGACTGAGCGACTTCACCTTTACCTCACCTACATGAGAAATGCCATCTTTACAATATTGATCCATCTTACACAACAAAATGGTATTTTCCCACACATTACAACTTTTTGTCCCCCTGTAAAGTTTTAAAATTTGTTACAAACAAGGGACTTCCCTGGCGGTCCAGTGGTTAAGACTCTGAGCTCCTCCTGCAAGGTATACAGGGTTTGAACCCTGATCGGGGAATTAAGATCCCACATGCCTCAAGGTGTGACCAGAAATAAATAAGAAATACTTACAAATAAGAAATATTAAATGCTTTTTGCACTAAACATTTGCCCAGGCTGTTTTTCCCTATTTGTGTACTTAGGAAGCTAAACTCCTTGGCTCACAGGGAGGGAGGACAGGCTGTCAGCCGGGAACCAGGCCTGGTGATTGCCTTTGCCGGTGACCCTTGGGCCTGTGGTCATGTCTAGAGGCCCCTTGCTGTCCATTTTCCCCATCACCCAGACCAGAGAGCTTCTTCACAGGCTCCTGGGGGGGCCTCCCCCTTGGATAGCGGCACTTCCTAGGCGTCAATCTAGGGACACTGAAGAGAGAGTGGCTCAGGACAGTCCTACTGCTGCAGCCTCCCCGGAGGCCCAGGGGCTCAGGGCAGGTGACAGAGGGTGACCTTCCCTCTCCTGGTCAGCCTGACAGGAGGGGCCTGTGCTAGTGGACAGATTGTCCAGCAGAGCACGGGTGTTGGCCTGTCTGTCCTTGGCAGGCTCTGTCTGCGAGGAGAGAAAGAGGGGCCTTAAGGGGCCTCTCTTCCCTTTCTCTGTTTCCCAAGACCCTTCCAGATGGGCCCCTGCTCCCCACCTGGCACTGCACTCCTGGCCCGGCCTGAAGTGTGGGAGTGGCGGGGAGACCCGAGGCACAGCAGAGCTCTGGACCTCCCCTCTGGGTGTGGTCTCTTGCCTGTGGAACAGTGGCCCTCCCTTGGCCTGAGAGCTCTGGGCTGGGCACACGGGGGAGCGGGCACTTGGTGAAGGGGGTGCTCTTATATCATCAGCCGTGCTCTTGGAGTCTCCTTTCTGACAGGGGCTACGAGGATGCCTGTCAGGACCACAGGAGCCTCAGGTCCAGCCCAAGGTCAAGGTGGCCTCCAGATGGATCTGAAGCTGTGACTGGGTACCACTCCAGCTGGAGAAAGATCTTTAGGAGTAAGCTCCAACACATTATGGTCCCTTCTCCTCTAGTGTGGGGCTTCCCTGGTGGCTCAGCAATAAAGAATAGGCCTGCAGTGCAGGAGATGAGGGTTTGATTCCTGGGTTGGGAAGATCCTCTGGAGTGGGCATGGCAACCCACTCCAGTATTCTTGCCTGGAGAATCTGATGGACTGAGGAGTCTGGTGGGCTTGGATGTGACTGAACACACACACACACACACACACACTCTCTCTCTCTCTCTCCTCTTGTGTAAGTCAACTTGAAATAAGATGATATTTGGGGGGCGAGGCCAGAGGCCCTGACAGTACAAAGTGCTGTGTGCTGTCCTGCCTGCCCTGCCCCCAGCCAGGCCTGGGACCTCCCACGGAGGGGGTTCGGCAGCAGAGCCGGAGCCGAGCGGGTGGGCAGGCCTGGGCTGCCTCAGAGGCTTGGCGGGGGCCCTGGAGCTAGCAGGGGGCGGGGAGGCCGGGAGAAGGGGAGAGGCCGGCTCCTGGCCGCTGCGGGGCTGCGGCAGTGTCCTGTGGCTCACCACTTCACATTTATAGCTTCAGTGCTCCTCAGCTGACTGTCCCTGCGGTGGGAAGCCCGGCTCTCTGGAAACCGCAGCTGTGGGTTGTTGGGTGCCTGTCTGGGTGCTGAGCTGTGAGGGAGGCTCAGAAGTTTCCCAGGACGGTGAGCTTCAGCCCTAGCCCCCCTGCCTCAGGCTTGCCCTGGTCTCTCTTAGAATATGGCTGGAAGCAGGAGGGACCTGGCATGATACCGAGGGCCGCCTGGTACCCCTCACCCAGTTGGCCCTCCGTGAGGAGCAGGAAACTTGCTGGAGAGTGGGGTGCTCCCTAAGGGCCCAATGGGACTCTGGGATGAGGGAGCTGATGGAGGAGGCGAGGGTGAGACTAGAGAAAGAGGCTCAAGAACCAGGGCGGGGGTGCCCTGGGCTTGATTCTCTCTCTCTTCTTTTTTAAAGACAACTTCTAAAAAAGATTTTGTGTTATTTTTCACTCTTTCTTTAGGCCGCACCATGAGGCATGATGGATCTTAGTTTCTTGACCAGGGGTCGAATCCATGCCCCTGCATTGGGAACGCAGAGTCTTAACCACCAGAGAAGTGCCCGGAGCTTGATTCTCGATGAGCGCACAGGAAGCATGGAGTGGCTGCTCTCCAGCTGGAATTTCTCACCCTGCCAGGTTTCACACACGGCTCCGGTGCTGGAATGGTCAGTCCTGTGCTTTCCGTGCCTCGTGGCGTGGCCCTCAGCAGACTGGTGCAGCAGGTGTGGCTCCATTTGGCCAGGGAGGGGTCTGAGGCTGGGAGAGGGTGGGAGGTAGGTGAGCTGGCTAGATGCTGGCAGCCCAGGAGGAGATAGAGGACCCCAGGCCTGACCCCAAAGCCCCATTCCTATTACCGTGCCATGCAGACCTTGAGTTTGGTCTGAACTAGGGAGTAGGGTCCTGTGGCTCAACAGAGACTTGGGAGGAGCAGGGCCTGGCTTCTGGAGCCCTGCTCTGGCTCAGTTAAGGGGCTGACTCCCTGCCCTGCCCCTCTGCCACCCCACGGGCCGTGGGCCCTGATGAGGGTAGGTCAGGGAGGGAGAGAGGGAGGCTGGGGCCAGGCAGGGGACAGGGCTCTGGAGCGTCTGGAATCTCTCACCCTGCAATCGAGGGAAACTCCAGAAAGCAAACAGAGGAGGGGACGGGGCAGGTAGGGCCATGATTACTGGGTGTGTGGGGTGTAGAGGCGCCCTGTGGGAAGGCAGGGCACACCTTGGAGAGGTGAGGCAGGAGGGCAGTTACTAAAATCACAGCTGATTTTCATATAAATAGAATACCTGTGGGGCATGTTTCTTTTTTAAAGTCAAGTTTTATTTCTGTGTTCCCTTCCTTAGCAAACATCCTTGGCACGCCAGGTCTTGGTGGTTTTAGCCTGGTGACTTGGGCAGCTGGCTGGTTCGGGTCATGGTGCCCTTGATCTGGGTCTCTGAAGCAAAGAGCAATTCAGTCCGTTTACTGACCC
>SJXQ01011401.1:0-31812 GCA_006408695.1 Aepyceros melampus
TTATTACGTCTGTGAGATAAGTACCTTTATGTGTGTGTGTGTTCAGTCACTCATTTATGTTGGACTCTGCTCCTCTGCCCATGGAATCTTCCAGTCAAGGATACTGAAAATTTTCCTGTTTAAAATAAGGAGGAAAACAGACAAAAAGAAGTTAATGTCTTTAATAATTGCAAAGCTAGTGTGTGTCAGAGCTAAGATTTGAACCCAAGCTAGTTGGAAAATATATTCATAATTTTAAACTTCTGTTATGCCATCTGTCACTAAAGAGATTGCTTAAGGATTAAATTTAAAGATTGATTAAAGAGCTCATGACTGAGTGTTGAGAAATTTCAACACTTAAAGGCTAGATGAGGCCAAAATGTCTAAGAAGGAGAAGGCAAAAAGTTAGAGGAAAAAACAAAAGGGTGTGATTCTTGAAAATTATAGTGGAAGATATCAAATTTCCATGAGAGGTTAAGATCAGATAGTCAAGGATACTGAAAATTTTCCTGTTTAAAATAAGTAGGAAAACAGACAAAAAGAAGTTAATGTCTTTAATAATTGCAAGCTAGTGTGTGTCAGAGCTAAGATTTGAACCCAAGCTAGTTGGAAAATATATTCATAATTTTAAACTTCTGTTATGCCATCTGTCACTAAAGAGATTGCTTAAGGATTAAATTTAAAGATTGATTAAAGAGCTCATGACTGAGTGTTGAGAAATTTCAACACTTAAAGGCTAGATGAGGCCAAAATGTCTAAGAAGGAGAAGGCAAAAAGTTAGAGGAAAAAACAAAAGGGTGTGATTCTTGAAAATTATAGTGGAAGATATCAAATTTCCATGAGAGGTTAAGATCAGATCTAGGGGAAAATATAAAATTTGGATTTAGAACTTTTGGTGACATTAGGGAGATATTGTATTGCTGATATTAGTGAGATCCTTCCTTAAAGCATGAGGAATTGAACCCCGTTTGGAAAGAGTTGAAGAGTGAATGGAAGGAGTGGAAAAGGAGACAACTGTTTCTAAAATTTTGACTTTGGCAACAAAATAAATAGGTTTATAGCTGTAGAGAATGGGTTTGATGGTGGTGTTGTTTTGTTTTACTAGAAGAGTTTGGAATGTGTTTTAAAGTCTAAGGGTCTAGTTGATAAGGAGAAGTTGACCTCTGGACAACAAAAGATATAATTAACACAGCTACCAGGACATCCCATTCCCCTGAATTTTATCACGCTTCACTCACCTCTTCATCCTATTTCCTACCCCAACCCCCCAACCCCAGCTTCTTCTCAGCTTCATGTCTTTTCATTGTGAGGGTATTCCAGGGATCACCATGAATGGTTTTCTTCTTTACCTATATGCTGGTGATTTCAGCCAACATTTATAACTCATTTAAAACTGAATTCCTGATTTTTTCACTTCAACGTGGTTCACCTATATTCTTCCCTCTATCAGTACGTGTTTATATCATCCTTTGTTTTATTTGCTCAGGCCAAAACTTGGAGCCATTCTTGACTTCTTTCTTTGTTTCCCACTCTTTCCAATTCATTAGTAAATCTACAATGTTAGATTCGAAATATATTTGGAACTGTACAATCCACTGATAACAACTTGGTCCAGGGCAAGTGATATCTCATCGACTTATCACAATAGGCTTTTACCTCTTCTCCCTGTTTCCATCTGTCCCCACAAGATTAAATTTGAGCAAAGTAACCAGAGTGTTCTCATTAAAAGGTGAGCCAAGTCTTGTCACTGTATTTTTTTTTTTATTGAGACATATTTTACAGAAAGTAAAATGCATGAATCTCAAGGATAGAATTTGGTGAGTTTTGACATAGTTATGTAATCCATACATCTATGAAGAAATCAAACATTTCTAGTCATCATGATCTGTTTCACATAGTTTAGTATTCTGATGTTGATGCAAGGGGAATTTTATGGAGATTTGTGGAGTTCCTTTTCTGTATAGCTACCTCTTACCTGTCTTCTGAACTCAGTGAGACTACCTTTCTCTGTTTGCACTTCCTTATCCTGTACCTCGCGCTTGGTGTACAAAGTACTTCCAGACAGAAGTATGAAGCGAGAGTAAACTCCCTTTAGCCATTTTCCTTCACTCAGTTCTTTGGTGCCTGTAGTCTCATACCTTAAAACACTGTTGAATTTGTCTATTCTATTCAACTTTGCATTGTTTAGAGAAGGAGGGCTAGTCTGGTGTCAGTTATCCTTTATGACTCAAAGAAGGATATGTTTTATGTCACTGTTGGCCTAAATGAGGTCATCTTACCATCTTGTAGGCATTCTCTGTGTATTTACATATCCTCAATTACATTTTAAAATTCTGCTGACTTATTGATACATTGGTAGTTATCTTGGCATATGGGCTTCTGGTGAAGAGAATCACTGCCTGTACTTTGAACCATAGTTCTTCATTCATGCCTGTCTCATGGCACTTGGCTCACTTGGGTAGCTAGTTATATGTGCTTGCGTTATCCTTCACACAAGACTGTAAACTTTCTGACAGTAGAAAGCGGCATGCTATAAATATTCATGAGATTGAGTTGAATATATCAGAGAACCAAGTGAGTAAGAATGAATTTTGATGATTATGATTTTATGTGAACTGTAGGCCCAGGAGATGAAGAAATCTGTTTAATTTTTAATTACTTTGGGGAAGTTGTGGGTATCTAATACATATTTATTGGCTGACAGGCAGGACAGGCTTCATAATAAGAAACTCAGTTGAGTTAAATATCCAGAAGTTTTTAGTTTTTGCTGGCTTTTTCTTCCTATGTTCACAACTAAATCCTATTCAAATACTGCCTTCTATGGTGAGTTGAGATGGAAATCACCCCCCTCTTTAGTCAATGTATGAATGACCTCTGCCAGGTAATTTACCAATGATAAAGGTAACCATTTGTTGTTGCTGTTTTTTCTTTTGCCTGGAAGCAAAATTGTGTTTCCCATGGAAGATCTTGATTGGAAGTTGATAGTGTACGGAATGATAGACCATTTAAATTGGTCTCTCAAATGGGTTAGGAAATCCTAAAAAAAAAAAAAAAAAAAAAACCCACCATGACAAAACATATGTACTAATGAGAAAAAGAATAGAATAAAATAGACTTTATGATTGTTGATCCTAAATAGCTACTCATAAATTTAACAACTGGTCTGTGGTGTCACCTGTACAATTGATTCTATAACTCTATTATAAAATGTAATACATGAGAAAAATCAAATCAATACTCAGATCTGGGGAAGTGCCACAAAATGAAGTTATCTGTAGGTGTGGTCCTCACTTCATGGTAAATTTGAATTGTAGTATGGATGGTTAAACTCTTAGTAAATCCCTTTAAAGTTTACACTACTTTATTTCAAATTGTAATGTGTATATTAATTTATTTTATTTTTTTCACAGTACTCATCAGACAGATAATACTGTCATAATAAGTGTACTGGCCTTCCAGCTCTAAAGATTGAATAATATCTTGGAAATAGATAACACAGTCTGACAGATTTGTAAATGAATGCTTTCTTGAAAATAACATTGTTTGGGACATCTTGGAAACAATAATGTGAGAAATATATGTGTTGCTATTGGCTACAAACATAGGGTTTTTTTTCCCCCCATTTTGGTATGAAATAAATATATAAATATTGAAATTACACTGTTGTAGGAGTTCATTTTAGTTATAATGCACACTACACCTCAGGCCATTGTCCTTTTAGAATCAGACTAATACACAATTCTCTTGAGTTTGAGGTTGCTGAGTTGTTTGGGCCTTATGAAATTGCCAAACTGCTCACAATTCTTAAAAGATATGCAGTCATCTGACTTTTAGAGCAGCAATCTGGCATCTAAAGGGCTATTTAAGCAAAAAAAGGGATATACTTTAGGAAAAGTTGGTACAATTATGACTAGAAAACCTGAGCTGCTCCTACTGTGAATGTAGACTGAAGCTTTTTTAAAGCTTATGTGTTATGGTTATACTTAAATTATTATCAGTGCAGAATTATAAAGAGCATTGAATAAATTTTTATTGTTTTCTAGACAATTACACAGAAATAGGATCCTTAATAGGCACTTTTGTTATCGATGCTATCATAGAACTAATCTAATGTGGTTATGCCTTAGAAAGGTCAGGAAGTTAATACCCACACAACCAGATACTAGAAATTCCAAAGGGAAGGAAAGGGCAAATAAAGAAGCAAAAGTGCTTTCTCCTTGTAAGAACCTCATTAACATTGAGTAGTGATTGCTACAAACTGGGGAAATAACAAGGATCAGATTTGGAAGATGAACAAGAGGAAGCACCTAAAATATGAAACTCTAGCCATGACAGTCAGTGGTTCACAGCTACTTCAGGAAGAATACTTCCAGGAAGACTAGAAATCCCAACTCCTATCAAACTCTAACTGGTCTGGGTCCAGTTTAGATTTGACAAGATTTTACAATGACTCCAGGTGACGCTAATAAGCCAAGAGGTTTGAGGAACACTCATTTAAATGTCTTTGATTAAAATGTTATCTTAACAAAAAAAATTAGAGAATTTAAATTTTTTTAATGTACATATATATATATGTGTGTGTGTGTTATTAGAGCAAGACAGGTTGGAACATATCAATTTTCTTAGCTAAAATATTGGGACTAATTGTTGCCTCTTCTTTTCCCTCACTGTCTCCCTAGATCATGTGTGAAAATAAAGGATTCAAATATCTGGCTGCTATCAATGTATTATATGGCACATTGTCAAACTCACATCAAATGACATGGGACTAAAATCCACTCTGTTTATTACAGCCCCCTGATCAATTCTTTCTACACAGCGAAGCTTTGGTAGAAAAGGGGATTTCTACCAAATTTCTAGTCATAATTTTGAGATTCACTGTTTGGTTAGATAGATCTTTAGCATCATAAATTATTGGATGAATCATTATTTTTTTCTTTAAACAACAACAAAGAGATACACAGCACAGGTTAAGGTAATAGTCTAACTTGAGCATATAATAATGTTTTTCCAACTTGAGTCTTTGCAAAATAACTATCAATTAACTGGGCTGATGACTGGGTAGAGATTCAGTGCATTTATTGCTGTAATAATTATAAATGAATAAAGAGACTTTTGACTGACATGTGAGACAAACATATCTTAAAGTGGCACATCTATTGTTTTCTACAACCTTGGTTTGTCTATTAATAGCACTTGCTAGGTGAGAATTGATGCTGCTGGCCTATCTTGCTCACTTTATGCTGCCTTCCTTCCCTATTATACCTTCTAAATGAGCTAATCTTGCCTCTGTAGACAAAAGGAAGAGTTGTCCTGCTTTGTTACCAAGTTACCTGAAAGGTAGTTGGCAGAGGAGAAAGTGAATGTCATCCAACACTGCCTATTGCCTGATGCTTATTCATTTGACATGTTTATATTTCTCCCCAGGCATACCAATTAAGAGAGTTCACCTGTTTCTGTTAGAAATTGACTGAGAACGGGCTGCTAAAACCAACCACAATGCCCAAGGTCATTGTCTAATAGAGTAAATTGTCCAATTATAGAGTAAGTTGCAGAAACAATAGGGGAAACATGATAAAAATACTTTAATTAGTGCTGTCTCTCTAATAGATTGGCTTCTTCCCATACTGTGTGAACAATGAGATTTAACTAATCTTTTCATTTCTTCAGGGTGAACTTGGCAGGATCATTGTTGTGTGTGTGGGGGGGAGGGGTGAAGAGAGGGTAGCAGGTGTTTCAAGGCTGCCCATCCCACACCTATAAAGTGCTTACTATAGCAGGTCCTATGCTAAGCACTAGACATCTTTAATAAACTTAATCCTCACAGTAACCTGAGAAGGTAGAAACTATTTGTCCTCAATTCATAGATGAAAAACTAAGTTATTGAGAAAAGACTAAGAAGAAATTATAGTTTAGTTATTTCAGAACTTGATATAATTTAAGACAGACCAATTTTTCCTTAGAATCTTTGTGTATGCAATCAAGTTAGAATGGGGTCATATTGGATCGGGGCTGGTCAAGCATTCAGTGACTACTGTCCTTATGAGATGAAGAAGAGGGACATTAGGAGACAGAGACAGAGTTATGGAGAAGGAAGATGGTAACCTGAAGAGAGAGGCAGAAGTTGGCATGCTGTAGCTATACAATTATAGACAACCACCAAAATCTAGGAAGAGGCAAAGAAAGATACTTTTCTAGGGCCTTCAGAAAGATCAAGGCCCTGGTGACACATGGATTTTGGAAGTCTGGACTCCAGGAATTTGAGATTTAACTTTCTGTTTTAATCCACATGGTTTGTGAAAATTCATACAACAGTCCTAAGAAACTAACACAATGTTGTTATTATTGTGTGGTAGTGTTTTTACATTTAATGACATGTATACCAAGATAAAGAGTTGCATTGTACATTCATCCTCCTTCCTTCCTTTACTTTCCCCTTCTTATCATCCTATCTTTCTTCATTTTTTAAATTTTATAATATGAACATTACTTCTTCTTTTTTTTTAATTAATTTTTATTTTTTTAGTTTGTTTTGCTTTACAATACTGTATTCATTTTGCTATACATTGACATGAATCAGCCACGAGTGTACATGAACTCCCAATCCTGACCCCCACCTCCCCCCTCCCGCCCCACACCTTCTCTCTGGATTATCCCCGTGCATCAGTCCCAAGCATCCTGCATCCTGCATCGAACCTAGACTGGCGATTCGTTTCACTTATGATATCATACATGTTACACTGCCACTCTGCCAAATCATCCCACCCTCTCCCTCTCCCACAGAGTCCAAAAGACTGTTCTATACATCTGTGTCTCTTTTGCTGTCTCGCATACAGGTTTATCATTAATCCTGCATCAAACCTAGACTGGCAATTCGTTTCACTTATGATATCATACATGTTACACTGCCACTCTGCCAAATCATCCCACCCTCTCCCTCTCCCACAGAGTCCAAAAGACTGTTCTATACATCTGTGTCTCTTTTGCTGTCTTGCGTACAGGTTTATCATTACCACCTTTCTAAATTCCATATATATGTGTAAGTATACTGTATTGGTGTTTTTCTTTCTGGGTTACTTCACTCTGTATACTCGGCTCCAGCTTCATCCACCTCATTAGAACTGCAAGTTTTTTTTTAAATTTTGTTTCTATCAATAACATTGCCTGTCTTACTAACTTCATACAATAACTTCTTATTATTTAGTGTCTAAATCACAGAATGATACAGTAGAAGCTATAACAATCTCATGCTCACATTAAACACAAATTCCATTCTTAAAGTAATTCCACCACAGTGGTTCCCAAACTGGACTGCACACTAGAATCACTTGGAGAACCTCTTACAATATGCAGATATTGAGATTCTACTCCAGATCAATTAAATCTGAATATTTTGAAGTAATTGTGTCATATTTTTTTAAAGTTCCAAGGCAATGTCCAATTCTGATTAAGATTCCTGAGCCCTAATTCTCTAGTTCTCAATTCAGGATAATAGAAGTTATAATACTTGTTCACTTATCTCATAAGCATCAAAAGATAGAATACATGTCATGCCTCAAAACATTTAAAAGCATTTCTCATGACTAGTTTCTTGAAAAAGAGAAAACTTTTGGGAATAAGTCATTCCTCTATTTGACAAAAGACATGAATTTTCCTCTTGTCTCCTAAAAACATTCAAGTATGTCTAAGAATAGCCAAAGCAGTGATTAATCCTTGAGAGGTGGCAGAAAATTGATAGATTGGATAGGCAGTAAGCAGTTTGGACAGCAGAGATCCAGTTGAGAATCTGAAAAAACTCTGGATCTTTTTTCAGAAAAAATACATGGACACACACAACAAACGTTGGCCTATGCTTCGGGGGTGTTCACATATGCCCTGAAGCCCAGCTACGGTGCAGAGCAAAAAACTTTACTCTGGATTCCAAAGCTGTGATAGCAAATCTTCTTTTGATCTTCTTTTTGAAGGCCTGAACACCTAAGGCAAATATTAAGACTTCAGGGAATTTTTCACACTTCTTTTATGGTTATTGGAATGTCGCTCAAACTAAGCTATTCATAGAATGCCTCTTTCTCTGGTAAACAAGCTCATTCCTGATGAAAAGAATTAATAAAGCATTCCTTCTCATCAGCTAGGAGGAACAAGAAATGACCTACAGAACACAGCGTTTTGCTTCTAGGGATTCCTTCAAGCTCTAGTCTTGCAATCTGTGCTGTTTTAAGTATGAGCTCTAGTCAGTGAGGAGAGAGAGCAATTCATCATACAGAAGGTTGCCCTCTGCCTTCTCTAGTCATAAAGCACACCATGCAGGCAGTTCTTTCAGAAGAAGCAACTAACAGTAGCTCATTCCCTCTCCCCCAAGACTAGCAGCGATGTGAACTATGTGTTGGCAGACCTATAGGCTTTTATGACAAGCTGTTCATGTACCACAATAACTACTGCTCTTTACTCATGGTTAAAACTTGTCATATGCTCCTTAGTTAGATTTTTCTATCATGTCAATGCATGCCACACCACCAGTCTTAACCTCTTTTCAATCTTGTGTTTAGTGCAATAGAAGACACTTTATGACTTTTATCTCACCTAATAAAATGTTCTTATTTTCAACCAACTCTTTGAATTTAACTCTTGCTTATGTCTAATTAAGTATATTCTTTCTAAAAGAGTCTCCTTCAAAAGAGTAAAAGCTGTATCAATACCTAATAACATAAAATGAGTAATGTTGAGCATCTGGTATTCAAGGCCAGATGTATCTAGCAGTATGTTGGCAAATGTTTAACAACCAGCTTTCTGGACAAACCAATTCTAGCCCTGATTGTAGCACTTGACAATTTCCATGGTGTAAATACTCCCTCCATCATGGCTGAGTTTAAGCCACCAAAATGATGTCAGCTGTTTAATAAAATTTTCAAAAATTCAATGGCTCTCTCAAGCCAATACCAACCAACTCTAGCACATCATTGTATTAATCGAATCCAATGTCCTGCCTCATCCTCCCATACTTGCTTGAAGAATTTTTCCATTTTCTCCCCCCTGGAGAATTCCATGAAATTATTTTGCCTATTCTGCTTTGCCCACTCCACTTATGCAACTAGTAATTCTACTTGTCTCATCATCAAGGCATTGTTTTATGCTTCCAGGTGAATCGAAATCCTCTCTGTTCTGATGTCACCTTACATTTTATGTTACATTTCATTATCCATTTGCATTAATTTTATTGGTACAAATCTTATTTTCCCTAAATGCTGTGTACACTTTAAGAACAGGATCCATGTCTAATTAATCTACAGAGTTCTTAAAATGCCTAGAAAGCTGTCTTGTTCATAATAGATGCAACACATATCTTTGTGGTTTTTTAAATTTACTGTGTATTTTATTTTATTTTTTTAGTCTCATTTTGTATTAGGATATAGCCAATTAACAATGCTGTGGTAGTTTCAGGTTAACAGCCATACATATACATGTATCCATTCTCCCCCAATCCCCCTCCCATCCAGGCTGGCACATAACATTAGATAGGGCTCCATGTGCTACACAATAGATCACTGTTGATCATCCATTTTGAATATAGCAGTGTGTATGTGACCTTCCCAAACTCCCTAACTATCCCTTCGCCCTAGCAAACGTAAGTTTGTTTTCTAAGTCTGTGAGTCTCTTTCTGTTTCATAAGTTCATTTGTATTATATCTTTTTAGGTTCCACATATAAAGGAAATAATATATTTCTCCTTTTCTGTCTAACTTAATGACACTCTCTGGGTCCATTGATGTTGCTGCAAATGGCGTTATTTCATTCTCTTTAATGGCTGAGCAATATCCCACCATATACCTGTACCATACTTCTTTATCCAGTCCTCTGTCAATGGACATTTAGGTTGCTTCCATGTCTTAGCCATTGTAAGCAGTGCTGCAATGAACACTGGGGTGCATGTATCCTTTCGGATCATGTTTTTTTCCAGATATATGCCCAGGAGTGGTATTGCAGGGTCATATAGTAGCTCTATTTTTAATTTTTTAAGGAACCTCCATATTTTTCTCATGGTGACTGTACCAATTTACATCCCCACCAAGAGTGTAGGAGGGTTCCCTTCTCTCCACACCCTCTTAAGCATTTGCTGTTGGTGGATTTTTTTGATGATAACCATTCTGACCTGTGTGAGGTGATATCCTACTGTAGTTTTCATTTGCATTTCTCTAATAACTAGAGATGTTGAACATCTTTTCATGTGCCTATTAGCCATCTGTATGTCCTCTTTGGAGAAATGTCAGTTCAGGTCTTTCTGCCCATTTTTGAGTGAGCTGTTTGTTCCAAGACTGTTAAGCATCATAAGCTGTTTGTAAACTTTGGAGATTAATCCCTTATTGGTCACATCATTTGCAAATATTTTCTCCCAGTCCATAGGTTGTCTTTTAATTTTGTTTATTGTTTCCTTTGCTGAGTTTGGGTAGGTCCCATTTGTTTATTTTTGTTTTTATTTCCATTATTCTGGGAGATAGATTAAAAATATATATATATATATTTCCTAAATAAGCATAAGTATGCAAACTTTTCCTGAAGGAGGGCAAGACAACCCATTCTGGTATTCTTGCCTGGAGAACCCCAATGGACAGAGGAGCCTGGTGGGCTACAGTCCATGGGGTCACAAAGAGTCAAATATGACTGAGCAATTAAGCAGAGCACATGCAAAATTTTAACTACTGTAAGACATGGTAAAAAATATAACATTGCCAATTTTGAGCATTAAATATAAGCTAAAATTTTGAAGTTTAATTATATAGGATAAATTGAAGTCTAATGAATCCTGAGTAAGATAAAACTGAAACTATGTTGTTATACCATTTGACTAACTAGAAAAATATAAACCTACTCAAATAATTTTTAAAAATATGAAACTTTGGCATAAAAAATAATATCAGTGTGAAATACCAAAATGAAAGTAGTCAGCACAAAATACAATAAATATACTAAGGAACTCAAAAAATGAGACTTTGTCTTTTCATTTCATTCAATATTATATATAAAATAATGTTTAAATAAATGATGCATAAATATTTGTATAAATTATATATTTCCTGAAAATTCCTATTTCAACAATTAAAATACCTAATACATTTGGAGAGAGGTTATATAATTTTGTCAAAAAGTTCAAATTAAATTTAACTGAATTTTAGAAAGTCAACTTATATAGAAAACTCTTGCATTTTTAGTAATAGGTTATCAGTATAAAGGTTAGTCAAGTCTCTTGTTTCTGTTCTGTTCTTTTTATTTCTTCTGTCTTACCTTCAACAAAATTGATTTTTCATTTTTGAAAATGAAAGTCATTTTCGTTTTGTTGAAATCAAAGTTAAAATTCTTACCAAGACCCAGTCAAATTAAATTTGCTCCTTTACTTTGAATCTTATTATAACAAGAGTTTAGACTGATGGCATTAGCTAAAACAGAAAATAATTTTTCACCATAACAACCATTGAAATGTTGAGAAGAGAAAACAAAGCAAACAAAAACCTTGGAAACAAATACTTTCATCCAGAAGAAATGTTGATTTGGCCAATGATTAAAATATTATATTTTTATATTATATATTAATTCAACATATTAATATTTTGAACCTAGACAACCTATATTAAGCCCTATAATGCTGCCTTTCAATAATGGGTTAAATTCCAAGGCAACGATCCTAATGTAGTTAAAAGACTTAACGCTGGAGCATTTCAGAAGAGATGATTTACAATGTTTGAAATGTCTTTGTGAAAAATATTTTGTGTACACTTCAGGCATTTCCAAGAATTCTCTTTTGCATAGCTTATTTGAGGAAAATTTCAGCAATCTAGTAGATATTTGGGCCTCTGAATTATTTATTGGTTTGCATTTATCTGGAAAGAAAGTCTACAGTTTTAATGTGTTTATTGTGCTACATTTACTCTTCTTCTTTTGGATTTACCATCTTTGAAATTCAGTAGCCTTTTAAAAAAAATGTTTCCAGTTTTTTTGAGATATAATTGGCGTATAGTATTATATAAGCCTCTGGTATACAACACAATGATTTAATATATGTATATACTACAAAATGATTACCCCAGTAAGTCTGATTAACATCCATCACTTCATAAGATCTACTCTCTTAGCAACTTTTTAAAATAAGTGAATGACGTATGTCTTTATTTTGTTACTTATCTGGATATTGCCATGTGTGTGAAAGTCACTCAGTCATGTCCAACTCTTTGCAATCCCATGGACTATAGCCTGCTATGCTCCTCTGTCCATAAAATTCTTCAGGCAAGAATATACTGGAGTGGGTTACCATTCCCTTCTCCAGGGCATATTCCTGACCCAGGGATTGAAGCCAGGTCTTCTGCATTGCAGGCAGATTCTTTACCATCTGAACCACTAGGGAACACTACACTTTGCCATACCATCAACAAAACAGGCCCTCCGTAATAATATTTGTGTCTTTGATATGTTATTGATTTGCAGTCATATAAAAATCAGCTTTGTGCATGCTAAGTCACTTCAGTCACATCTGACTCGTTGCAACGCTATGGACTATAGCCGTATTTTAAAATTTCATTAGATAAATGTTTCAAAGTAGGAAGACAGAACATGCTTTACTTTACAGTCTGTTTGATTTGATTTATTGCTTCTTACTATTTAGACATTCAGAGACTGGAGCTCCACTTGTGATTTTGCCCTGGGCCCCATCCACATTGGGGTTGGGCCTGTTACTATGCAGGCTGAGGGAATTGAAGAGTGTCTTGAGTCTGCATACAAAGGAACAACAGCCAGTCTAGCAAGTATTCTGATATTTTGATCAGGCCTGGGCCTGGCGTGCTGCGATTCATGGGGTCACAAAGAGTTGGACACAACTGAGCGACTGAACTGAACTGAGCTCTAAATCTGAAACAAGAATAGCAATACCATCAAGTCAAGTTAGAAATTTCCCAGTAACAATGCTAAACATTGTTCCATCATTGGAAAAGATCACTCTGAACTGCTAAGTATTAAGTGGAGGGATTCGGAAAATGCAGGGTCAGCATGGCCATGGCAGGGAGAAGATCCTGGCCACAGGATCTTCTTATTCTGCCTACTAGAACATGAAATCAATGGACTCTGAGGTCCCACTCTGGAGAAAAATGTAGTGGCCCTCTCCAGTGGGGCTGCATCCTCCTTCCTAGTACAATGTTCTACTACTCTGATTTTGAAAAGGTCCAGACAACATAACTGTCTGTCCTGTAGTTCCCATCTTTGATTAACAATGAACCAAGACCCCTCAAGAGTATGTCTACAGAAAGCTATAGACAAAACATGGAGGCCATCTGCCTACACTGGGCTTCCCTTGTGGCTCAGCTGGTAAAGGATCTGCTGCGATGCGGGAGACTTGGGTGCAATCCCTGGGTTTCGAAGATCCCTTGGAGAAGGGAAAGGCTACCCACTCCACTATTCTGGCCTGGAGAATTCCGTGGACTGTGTAGTCCATTGGGTCACAAAGAGTTGGACACAACTGAGTAACTTTCACTTTCACCTACCTAGGTTAATGATATCACTTTCAAGTATTCAAGTTGGTACTGAAAATCAGCTGAGTAAAGATGAAACCTTAGGGAACATAGAAAGTAACCTAGGTTCTACCTTCAGTTTCTAGTTTCTATATTAACTAGCTGTGTAACGTTAGATGATTTCTTTTTACACCCCTGTACTTTTTTTTTTTTAATTCTGAAATGATCACCAAAGTAAGTCTAGTTAACATCTGTCACAATACATAGTTAGGGAATTTTTTTTCTTGTGATGAGAACTTTTAAGATCTACCTTCTTTCACATGCAACATGGTATTGTCACTGTAAGGCAAGTGTAGAGTAAAAGAGAGCAAGCCAGGCAGTCAGGTAAAAAAAGAAATTTATTAGAGGAAAATGTGAGGGTGACTGGCCCTTAAGGGAACCAGTGTCTTCCCTTTCTGACAGGGGTCTCTCTTGTACCCCACCAGTGAAAAGTTCTCTGATTTCGGTTCAGTTCACTCAGTTGTGTCTGACTCTGTGACCCCAGGAGCTGCAGCATGTCAGGCCTCCCTCTCCAACACCAACTCCCAGAGACCAACGAAATTCATGTCCATTGAGACAGTGATGCCATCCAACCATCTCATCCTCTGTCATCCCCTTCTCCTCCTGCTCTCAATCATTCCCAGCATCAGGGTCTTTTCATATGAGTCAGTCACCTTCTCATCAGGTGGCCAAAATACTGGAGTTTTAGCTTCAACATCAGTCCTTCCAATGAACACCCAGGACTGATCTCCGTTAGAATGGAATGGTTAGATCTCCTTGCAGTCCAAGGGACTCTCAAGAATCTTCTCCAACACCACAGTTCAAAAGCATCAATTCTTCGATGCTCAGCTTTCTTCACAGTCCAACTCTCACATCCATACATGACTACTGGAAAAACCATAGCCTTGACTAGACGGACTTTTGTTGGCAAACTAATGTCTCTGCTTTTGAATATGCTATCTAAGTTGGTCATAAATTTCCTTCCAAGGAGTAAGCATCTTTTAATTTCATGGCTACAGTCACCATCTGCAGTGATTTTGGAGTCCCCAAAAATAAAGTCTGACACTGTTTCCACTGTTTCCCCATGTATTTCCCAGGAAGTGATGGGACCAGATGCCATGATCTTTGTTTTCTGAATGTTGAGCTTTAAGACAACTTTTTCACTCTCCTCTTTCACTTTCATCAAGAGGCTCTTTAGTTCTTCTTCACTTTCTGCCATCAGGGTGGTGTCATCTGCATATCTGAGGTTATTGATATTTGTCCTGGCAATCTTGATTTCAGCTTGTGCTTCTTCCAGCCCAGCATTTCTCATGATGTACTCTGCATAGAAGTTAAATAAGCAGGGTGACAATATATAGCCTTGACGTACTCCTTTTCCTATTTGGAATCAGTCTGTTGTTGCATGTCCAGTTCTAACTATGCTTCCTGACCTGCATACAGGTTTTTCAAGTTCTCTGAGGAGATGGTTAATTTTTAGCCAGTAGTTGAGTCCTGCCATCACATAGCTGGAGGTCTGGGATCTAGTGGTCTCGTAGCCTTGCGACAGTAGGCACCAGTGAGAAAACAGAATGTTATTTGGGCAATTTGGTCAGTCTCAGGGATCACTGTGATTTTATTCTTTCTTTCTTTCTTTTTTATTTTATTTTATTTTACTTTACAATACTATATTGGTTTTGCCATATATCAACATGAATCCACCACGAATGTACACGTGTTCTCAATTCTGAACCCCCCTCCCACCTCCCTCCCCATACCATCTCTCTGGATCATCCCAGTGCACCAGCCCCAAGCATCTTGTATCCTGCATCGAACCTAGACCGGCAATTTGTTTCACTTATGATATTATACATGTTTCATTGCCATTCTCCCAAATCATCCCACCCTCTCCCTCTCCCACAGAGTCCAAAAGACTGTTCTATACATCTGTGTCTCTTTTGCTGTCTCACATACAGGGTTATCCTTACCATCTTTCTAAATTCCATATTTATGTGTTAGTATACTGTATTGGTGTTTTTCTTTCTGGCTTACTTCACTCTGTATAATCAGCTCCAATTTCATCCACCTCATTAGAACTGATTCAAATGTATTCTTTTTAATGGCTGAGTAATACTCCATTACTCACTGCAAGGAGATCCAACCAGTCCCTTCTGAAGGAGAGCAACCCTGGGATTTCTTTGGAAGAAATGATACTAAAGCTGATACTCCAGTACTTTGGCCACCTCATGCGAAGAGTTGACTCATTGGAAAAGACTTTGATGCTGGGAGGGATTGGGGGCAGGAGGAGAAGGGGATGACTGAGGATGAGATGGCTGGATGGCATCACAGACTCGATGGACGTGAGTCTGAGTGAACTCCGGAGTTGGTGATGGACAGGGAGGCCTGGCATGCTGTGATTCATGGGGTCGCAAAGAGTCGGACACAACTGAGAGACTAAACTGAACGAACTGACTAAATACTGCATTGTGTATATGTACCACAGCTTTATTATCCATGCATCTGCTGATGGACATCTAGGTTCCATATCCTGGCTATTATAAACAGTGCTGCAATGAACACCGGGGTACATGTGTCTCTTTCAATTCTAGTTTCCTTAGTGTGTATGCCCAGCAGTGGGATTGCTGGGTCATAAGGCAGTTCTATTTCCAGTTTTTTAAGGACTCTCCACACTGTTCTCCATAGTGGCTGTACTGATTTGCATTCCCACCAACAGTGTAAGAGGGTTCCCTTTTCTCCACACCCTCTCCAGCATTTATTGCTTGTAGACTTTTGGATCGCAGCCATTCTGACTGGTGTGAAATGGTACCTCAATGTGGTTTTGATTTGCATTTCTCTGATAATGAGTGATGTTGAGTATCTTTTCATGTGTTTGTTAGCCATCTGTGTCTTCTTTGGAGAAATGTATATTTAGATTTTATTCTTTGTTTGTGGGTCAACATAATGAGCCATTTCTACTATGAGCCCCTATCTAAGCCCTATCAGTCACCATGCTGCAAATTACATCCCCAGGACTTTATTATTTTATAACTGGAAGTTTGTACCTTCACACTTTCTTTACTCCTTTCACCCATACCACACCACCTTGCCTCTTGTGCCTGATTGCTAAGTCACTTCAGTCATGTCCAGCTCTTTGCAACCCCATGGACTGTAGCCTGTCAGGCTTCATGCAAGAATACTGAAGTGGGTTGCCATGCCCTCCTCCAGGGCATCTTCCCAACTCAAGGTTCTAACCCACATCTCTCATATTCTCCTACATTGGCAGGTGGGTTCTTTATCACAAGCATTACCTGGGAAGCACCCCCTGCTTCTAGAAACCACCAATTTCTTCTCTGTGCCTACGAGCTTGTTGACTGTTGGGGTTTTTGTTTTTTGGTTTTTTACTCCAGATATTGAGATTGTATATTTGTCTTTCTTTATCAGACTTTTTTCCCTGTTGGCTCAGATGGTAAAGTATCTGCCTACAATGAGGAGACCCGGGTTTGATCCCTGGGTTGGGAAGATCCCCTGGAGAAGGAAATGGCAACCCACTCCAGTATTCTTGCCTGGAGAATCCCATAGATAGAAGAGCCTGGTGGGCTGCAGTTCATGGGGTCTCAAAGAGTCGGACACAACTGAGTGGAAACTTAACTTTATCAGACTTTTTTCACTTAGCATAATGCCCTCAAGGTCCATTCACGTTGTCATGATAGGATTGTCCTTTTTTGATATTCCAAATATCAAATGGAATATTTGATAATATTCTATTACATCTGTATGTATAGGTATACACACATCTCACATTTTTTTTTAATCTGTTCATCCCTCTATGGACACAAGTTGCTTCCATGGCTTGGCTATTGTAAATAAAGCTACAATGAACATGGAGGGAGGTGTTATAGATATCTTTTCAAGTTAGTGTTTTCAGTTTTTCTGAAAAATACTCAGAAGTAGAGCTACTGGATCATATGATCCTCCTTTTTTTTTTTTATGTTTTGAGGTGCTTCCATACTGTTTTCCTTAGTGGCTATAACAATTCACATTTCCACCAATAAAGCTCAAGAGTTTCCTTACTCCACATCCTCCCCAGTTCTCGTTAGCTCTTGTCTCTTTGATGCTAGCCATTTTCACTGTTGTGTGGTGCTATCTCATTATGGTTTTGATTTGCATTTCCCTGATGATTGGTGATTCATGTACAGTTACATCTGTGTGCAAAAATGTCCCCTCAGACACTCTGTTCATTTTTAATTGGATTGTGGAGGCAAAGAATTGTTTTGTTTTGTTTTGCCATTAAGTCCTATGAGTTCTTTATATATTTTGGATATCAACCACTTACCAGATAAATGCTTTGCAAATATTTTCTCCCATTAAGTAGATTGCCTTTTCATTTTGTTGACGATTTGCTTTGCTGTGAAGAAATACTTTGGTTTGATGTAGTCTCAGTTGTTCATTTTTGTTTCTGTTACCTTTGCTTTTGATGCCAGATCCTCCCCCCAAAAAATTTATATATATTATATATATATATATATAATCATCAAAAATTACAGCCTATGATTCCAATAAGCTTACTGCCTATGTTTTCTTCTAAAAGTTTTGTGGTTTCTGGCCTTAAATTCAAACCTTTAATCCACTTTCAGTTAATTAAGTTACCAGTATTGTTCTTCTGTATGTGGTTGTCCAGTTTCTCTACTTGTGGAAGAACCCACCCTTTCTCCATTGTATATTCTTGCCTCCTTTGTCATAAGTTAATTGGCAATATATTCATGTGTTTCTTTCTGAGCTCTCTATTCTGTTTCATTTATCTGTTTTTATGCTAGTGCCATAATGTTTTGGCTACTCTAGGTTTGTGATTCAGTTGGAAATCAGGGAATGTGATACCTCCAGCCTTGTTGTTCTTTCTCAAAATTGCTTTGGCTATTGGGGATCTTTTTTATTTCCATACAAATTTTTGAGTTGTCCTATTTCTGTGAAAAATGCCATTGGAATTTTGGTAGAGATTTTTATTGATTCTATCAGTAGATTGCTTTGGTTAGTATAGGCATTTGAACAATATGAATCATCCCAATTCATAAGCATGAAACATCTTTCCATTTATGTATTCTTTAATTTCCATCATTAATGTCTTACAGTTTTCAATATGGAGATCATTTTTACCTCCTTGATTAAATTCACTTCTATTATGCTATTCTTTTGTTGCAATTAAAATTTTTTTTTAATTTCTCTCTCTGATAGTTTATTATTGGTGTATAGAAATGTGACAGATTTCTGGGTATTGAGATTGTATCCTGTAACTTTGCTGAATTCATTTATAAGTTCTAACAGTTTTTGATAGATTCTTATCTATCAAATAGATAACTATCAGGCATTATATTATCATGATATAATAATATCAGATATTATCTGACATACTATCATGACATGATAATATTTTGTCATCTAAAAATAATGACAGTTTTACTTATTCCTTTCCAATTTGGATGCCTTTTTATTCTTTTTCTTGCCTAGTTGTTCTGGCTAGGACTTTCAATAGAGTGTGGATAAATGTGATGAGAGTGGACATTTTTGTCTTGTTCTGGAATAATTCTTCACCATTGAGTATGATGTTATCTGTGGGATTATCATATCTGGCTTTTACTATGTTGAAGTACATTCAGTCAATACTCACTTTGTTGAGAGTTTTTATTATAGATAGATGTTGAATTTTGTCAAAACCTTTTTCTTCATCTATTGAAATAATCTTAAATTTTTTGCTTTCATTTTGGTAATGTGGTGTATCACATTGACTTATTTGAAGATGTTGAACCATTTTTACATCCCTGGAGTAATTCTCACTTGATCATGTTTTATGATCTTCTTAATGTATTGTTGAATTCAGTTTGGTAGTATTTTATAGAGGATTTTGCATCTATGTTCATCAGGGATATTGGTCTGTAATTTCTTTTTGTTGTGGAGGCCTATCTGGTTTTGATATAAAGGTAATGCTGACCTGGTAAGGTGAGTTTGGAAGAGTTTCTTCTTTTCAGTTTTTTGGAAGAGTTAGAGATGGATTGATATTTATTCTTCACTGAATGTTTGGTGGAACTCAACAGTGATGCCATCTGGTTCTGGACTTTTGTTTCTGGGAATGTTAATTGAAGTATGGTTAATTTACAATGCTGTGTTAGTTCTGGTATATAGAAAAGTGATTCATTTATACATATTTTATATATATTCTTTTTCAGATTCTTTTCCCATATAAGTTGTTATAAAATATTGAGTATAGTTCCCTATGCTATACATTAGGTCCTTGTTGCTTATCTATTTTATATATAGTAGTATATATGTGTTATTCCCAGATTCTTAATTTATCCCTCCCCCCTTTCCACTTTGATAACTATAATTTTGCTTTCTAAGTCTGTTTCTTATTTAAGTTTATCTGTATTATTTTTTTAAGATTCCACATATAAAGTGATGCACATATTTTTCTCTCTCTGATTGACTTCACTCAATATGATCACCTCTAGATCCACCCATGTTGCTGCAAAAGGCAATATTTCATTCTTTTTATGGCTGAGTATACTCCATTTTGTGTGTGTTTGTGTGCATATGTGTGTGTGTATATTACATCTTTATCCATTCATCCATTGATGGACACTTTGGGTTTTGTCCATATCTTGGCTATTGTAAATAATGCTAAATGAACATTGAGGTGCATATATCTTTTTAAAGAAGTGTTTTCATTTTCTTCAGGTAAATACCCAACAGTGGAATTGCTGAATCATGTAGTAGCTATGTTTTTAATTTTTAAGGAAACTCCATACTGTTTTCAGTGGTGGCTGCATCAATTTACATTCCCAGTGTTGATCTGAAACAGATTGCCAGATATTTATCCAGCAAAGAAGGGTTTACTGGGAATCAGCAGAGAATTGTAATTCAGGGTCTGCAATCATGGCCAGCTACATGCACATCCCCACATGCCAAAGGAAGCAGAGAATTTTTATAGAGAGGAATAGGATGTTGGGAGAGTTATACTAAATAAAGAGTTCATGGCTTATCATTGGCTGAGTCCTTGTCAGGAGAAGAGAAGCTTGTCTTATCACAGGACATGAAAGCTCCCCCTTTTGATCTCCCAATGCTATTTAATTTAAATTTCTGTTTATTAAAAGGTGCTTACTCCTTGGAAGAAAAGTTATGACCAACATAGATAGTATATTCAAAAGCAGAGACATTACTTTGCTGACTAGGGTCCGTCTAGTCAAGGGTATGGTTTTTCCTGTGGTCATGTATGGATGTGAGAGTTGGACTGTGAAGAAGGCTGAGCACTGAAGAATTGATGCTTTTGAACTGTGGTGTTGGAGAAGACTCTTGAGAGTCCCTTGGAGTGCAAGGAGATCCAACCAGTCCATTCTGAAGGAGATCAACCCTGGGATTTCTTTGGAAGGAATGGTGCTAAAGCTGAAGCTCTAGTACTTTGGCCACCTCATGAGAAGAGTTGACTCATTGGAAAAGACCCTGATGCTGGGAGGGGTTGGGGGCAGGAGGAGAAGGGGACGACCGAGGATGAGATGGCTGGATGGCATCACGGACTCGATGGTCGTGGTCTGAGTGAACTCCGGGAGTTGGTGATGGACAGGGAGGCCTGGCGTGCTGCGATTCATGGGGTCGCAAAGAGTTGGACACAACTGAGCAAATGAACTGAACTGAACTGAATATTTTATGCCACTAACAGTACAGGGGAGTTTTCTTTTCCCTACATACACTGAAAAAGAACAGAAGAAAATTAAATGAAAGAGAGAAAGAATAAGGCAGCATGCGTCAGCTTAGTAAGTCAGAAGAAAAGTATAGAAGATGGTGCCTGCTGACTGGAACATAAAAAAAATAGCATCTGCCAGAGAGAGGAACAAAAGTACTTGCCAGCTTCAGGAAGGGAGAGGGAGATCAGGATGATGGTGCCCACCAGCTTCCATCGCAGAGATTATCCCAGCAGGCCTCTGCCACTCAACACCTTAAAATTAACAAATGAGTCTCTTTCCCGTAAAGTCTGGGCACTTTTCAAAGGGCTGTTTCTAGCAGGGCCCTGGGGTGGGTGAGTCTACAAACAAGTCCTTTAAAGAGTTCTCAGTTTGCACAGTTCTGCAGTTCTCATGGGCAGAAGTTCCATTGATCTTTAAAGCAGATGTGTTAGAGGCTCATCCTTAAGTGCCAGTTTAAAAGTAGTCGTGGCTAATGTGAAGTAGCCCTCACTTCTTGGAGAGAAGCTCTGATTTTGAGTTTCTTCTAGATTGTGGGTTACTGCATCAGGAGTTGGGTTCATGGCTGTGTCCTAGTCTTGCCTAGCCACCGTATGTGGTTTCCCTCTCAAATGTCCAGTGTGAAGGGGTTCCATGACAATTCTTAGGTTCCTTCAGAAGATACTGTTCCATACATAGCTATAGATGCAGTCTGTCTGTGAGAGGATGTAAGTTCAGGATTTTTCTACATTTCCATCTTGAATCAGAACTAGAAACTTTACATATACAATACTGTAGTGTTAACTATTGCCATATTGTACATAACACCCCCAGAACTTATTTCTTATACATGGAAGATTATACCTTTTGACCACCTTCACCAAATTCCGCACCTCCTTCAACCATATATCTGAGTTCTGTTTATGATATAGATTTTAGATTTCACATATAAATAAGATCACACAGTACTTGCTTTTCTGTCTGACTTTTTTGACTAGGCATAATTGCCTCAAGGTCTACCTGTATAGCAAGACTTCCTTCTTTTTATGAATAGATGTATATCACATTTTCTTTAACCATTCATTGAGGAACACTTAGGATTGTATGTCTTGCGTACTATAAATAATGGTGCAGTGAACATAGAGGTGCAGATATTTGGGACAGAGATTTTATTTCCTCCAAATATATTTTTAGGAATGAAATTGCTGTATCATATGGTAGTTCTATTTTTAATTTTTTAGGAATCTCCATTTTATCCTCCATAGTAGCTGTACCAATTTACATTCACACCAACAATGAACAAATGTTCCTTTTTCTTCACATGCTCAGCATTTATTATCCTTGTCTTTTGATGACAGCCATTTAACAGATGTGAAGTGATATCTCTCATGAAGCCTTATCTTTTATACCTAAATTCTAGGTTATCTACAGTATTTTATCATTGGAATTTTTCACAGAATAACATAATTAGCTCTGTACTCCTAGCATGGGAAATCATGAAAGGCTGGAGTAGACATTTTCTGTAATGTACACAGACAATTATAAAACCCAGACTGACTGAAGGGTAAAAGAAATTGAGGCAAAAATGTAGAGAAGAGCAGTTATAAATAATCATGTCACAGAGAAAGTAACTTTGATTCTTGACAGCCTCCATTTCCTAATGCCAATCCCTTGTGAAACAGATGGTCTTTCTTGAGTCTGATGAGATCGTTCTCTCGGATAAATCTTTGCCTCTTCCCTCAATTTAAAACAAAATGTTTAAGCCAATCTGAACAAATTTCTGTGGTTTACAAGAAGTTCAGTGTGGCAAATATATCAAAATTATACACACATATATATAAATGTAACATAATCAAAGTTCTAAAATAATTTTCAAAAATTAATTTCCAAAGAAGATTAGAAATAGATCTTCAATAATTAGAGAAACTGTCATTACCACTTAACAAAATCCTCATTTTTGAGGTACTTTACCTCTATCTTTATCTCCAAAAGGCTAACAAAATAAAGTAATAAAATTTGAAAGACTAAATCCTTAGTGAGAACTTGACCTTACCAGTTAAGAAAATGACACATTTCCTCTCTCAATTAGTTTTTCTGATGATGCTTCTGTTTTCAATATGATATTTAAGGAAAAGACGTAACTGAGTGACTCAGTTCTAAGTGACTAAAGCCCAAGTTAGATGAAAATTGGACACATGACAAAGTGATCCAAACAAGTAGAAAACCATGGGAAAGAAACAGAAAGAATGAGCTGAGAGAGCTAGCAGTAACAGAATGGAAGCGTAAGTAGGTGGATATGTGATCATAAGCAGGGAATGGAGAATTCTTAGGGAATATTCAAAACTCAGAGGACAAATTAGAATGAATATTTTTCTGGAAAAGAAGATCAAAAACACAGATGGTAGACAAGATGGTCTTGTTTCTTTGAGAAATGGACTCTGGTTTAATATATAGAATCCTCTGAGACTTTGGGGGGCAGGAATTAGTAGAATGGGAAATACAGAATTAACACAGGCAGGGATCTTAAGTAAAATGTCTGCCACCTGTTAGATAGATGACGCAGCTTAAGAAGATTTCATGGGACTTTTTTCAGACATCAAGTAAAACCATTATATTTGAACTGTTTCATGGGAGCTACCATGAGCAGAAGCATAAGGAGAAAGCATTCTTCATCGTAGTTGAAATTCAATTTTGGTAATTTAAGTATTTTTTTCTGAAAAATCCATAGTTTTTCACATACATGTGCTGTGTTCTTAGCTGCTCAGTTGCATCTGACTCTTTGCAAGCCCATAGAGTGTAGCAAGACTACTCTGTTGATGGGATTCTCCAGGTAGGAATACTGGAGTGGGCTGCCATACCCTCCCCCAAGGGATCTTCCTAACCCAAGGACCAAACCCAGGTCTCCCACATTTCAGGTGGATTCTTTACCATCTGACCACCAGGGAGCCCTTTTACATATATATTCTATGGAAAATTAATACCTTAAAAATAATTTTTGTTCAGCTCAGTTCAGTTGCTCAGTCATATCCGACTCTTTGCAACCCCCTGAACCACAGCACACCAGGCATCCCTGTCCATCACCAGCTCCCGGAGTTCACTCAAACCCATGTTCATTGAGTCGGTGATGCCATCCAGCCATCTCATCCTCTGTCATCCCCTTTTCCTCCCACCGTCAATCTTTCCCAGCATCAGGGTCTTTTCAAAAAAGTCAGCTATTTGCATCAGGTAGCCAAAGTATTGGAGCTTCAGCTTCAACATCAGTCCTTTCAATGAACACCCAGGACTGAACTCCTTTAGGATGGACTGGTTGAATCTCCTTGCAGTCCAAGGGACTCTCAAGAGTCTTCTCCAACACCACAGTTCAAAAACATCAATTTTTAAGTGCTCAGCTTTCTTTATAGTCCAACTCTCACATCCATACATGACCACAGGAAAAACCATAGCCTTGATTAGACGGACCTTTGTTGCCAAAGTAATGTCTCTGCTTTTTAATATGCTGTCTAGATTGGTCATAACTTTCCTTCCAAGGAGTAAGTGTCTTTTAATTTCATGGCTACAGTCACCATGTGCAGTGATTTTGGAGCCACAAAAATAAAGTCTGACACTAGCTGTTTCCACTGTTTCCCCATCTATTTCCCATGAAGTCATGGGATTGGATGCCATGATCTTTGTTTTCTGAATGTTGAGCTTTAAGCCAACTTTTTCACTCTCCTCTTTCACTTTCATCAAGAGGCTTTTTAGTTCCTCTTTACTTTCTGCCATCAGGGTGGTGTCATCTGCATATCTGAGGTTATTGATATTTCTCCCGGCAATCTTGATTCCAGCTTGTGTTTCTTCCAGCCTAGCGTTTCTCATGATGTATTCTGCATATAAGTTAAATAAGCAGGGTGACAATATACAGCCTTGACATACTCCTTTTCCTATTTGGAAACAGTCTGTTGTTGCATGTCCAGTTCTACTGTTGCTTCCTGATCTGCATACAGGTTTCTCAAGAGGCAGGTCGATAAAGCAGAAATAAAGCAATAAAGCAGAAATAGATGTTTTTTCTGGAACTCTCTTGCTTTTTCTATGATCCAGCGGATGTTGGCAATTTGATCTCTGGTTCCTCTGCCTTTTCTAAAACCAGCTTGAACATCTGAAAGTTCATGGTTCACGTATTGCTAAAGCCTGGCTTGGAGAATTTTGAGCATTACATCTTTTATACATCAAAGCAGTCTTAAGAGACCCTACCCATAGCTTCTTACCGTATCATGAAATTTATTCCAAATCTCACTCTTTACACTATTGGTTGCCATTCAGAATATATCCAGAGAAGTTAACTTAAAATCAGTATACTCTATGTGTGCTCTTAAAGAATTCATTACCCACAGGTTTTTTTCCTTAATATTATCACTAAATCTATTTATGGGAGCTTTCCCAGTGCCTCAGACAGTAAGGAATCTGCCTGCAATGTAGGAGCCCTGAGTTCAATCCCTGGATCAGGAACATCACTTGGAGAAGGGAACAGCTACCCACTCCAGTATTTTTGCTCAAAAATAGTATGGACAGAGAAGCCTGACAGGATACAGTCCGTGGGATCTCAGAGAGTCAGACATGACTGAGTAACTAACACTTTCACTTTTCATCAGTTTATTCAGTTCAGTTCACTCGCTCAGTCATGCCCGATCTTTGCGACCCCATGAACCTCAGCACGCCAGGACTCCCTGTCCATCACCAACTCCAGGAGTCCACCCAAACCCATGTCCATTGAGTCAGTGATGCCATCCAACCATCTCATCCTCTGTCGTCCCCTTCTCCTCCTGCCTTCAGTCTTTCCCAGCATCAGGGTCTTTTCATTGGGCACCTACTGACCTGGGCAGTTCCTATCAGTGTCCCATCTTTTTGCCTTTTCATACTGTTCATGGGGTTCTCGAGTCTAGAATACTGAAGTGGTTTGCCATTCCCTCTCCAGCGGATCACATTCTGTCAGACCTCTCCACATGACCCATCGTCTTGGGTAGCCCCACACAGCATGGCTTAGTTTTGTATCTGATACAAATTAGTCAAGAGCAGAAAACATACATGTGCAGTTTTGTACTTCTTCTAATGAACTATGTCATTTCATGCATATACACCTTTGTTTATAAGATTATTCTTATCGAAGAATCTCTGTCAACACCATCTTCATTTCCTTCTGTCTGGTAACAACACCTTCTCAGATCACTTTCTTTAGAAATTCTTTCCTGTCTTCTACAACTGAATGATCACTTAATGCCTCCTTAGTTAATTGTGTCCTTTTCACACACATTTGCAGTAGGTTGCTTTTTACATATTTATTTCCGTATACAGAGACCATATAAAATCGTAAACTTTTAGAAGGCAGATATATTATTTACATTTGTTTATACTAAGTCTGTTAATACTAGCACAGTGCTTCATAGATGTTCTACAAATGCTACTGTTTATATATACATATATAAAATTTCACGATTTGTCAAACACATCATCACATTTTGACCTATAATATAGCTAACTAGGAAAGATACTTTTCATGTTGACAGTTAGAAAAATGAAGGCTCAAAGTGTTATCTCCTGTCCAAGGTCCCAGGGTTAATATGAAGCATTTTGCAGTTATCCCAATGCAAAATCCCTCCCTCCCTCTCTCTCACACACACACGAATTGTTTCTCATTGTTCTAAACCACCTCTCATTGGAGGATTACATACTTTTTAAAATTGTATTTCTTTTCATTGCAAATGGTTTAGACACAGCTGGCTGTATATTATCTCCTACATACATTTGGATCTATAAACATGTCTTTTAACCCTACATTTAAAATAAGACTTGCAGGTTCCAACCAGTCACATGTCCATGAATTAATCTCCATGTAACTTTGCATGCTACACTATCTCATATATGTGAAGGATGTGTATTCCAACCCAAAATGCTTCATCTGCTTTGTTTGGACTTTTGGTTTGTATAGAATTTGCAACAGATGGTTTCTTTGTTTCCACTCTAAGTTAATTTCATATGCCATATAAGAGAAAAGAGATCCCAAAACATGGTTCTTAGATTTATTAACAGACCCAGCACAAAATGAACAAAGTTCATATTCCTGAATCAGAGCTTAAGCTTTGACCAAAGACTATATCTTAAGTAATGAAGATTTGTTTTAGAAAGTAATAAATAAGAAAAGAAATGTCTCAACATATGCAAACCATTTCATTATATAAGTGGAAGTTAAACTGTGCTTCACCCAAATAAACGTATGCCATACTGATCTTAACTGATTGTGGTAGGTACACAGAGAGAGGATCATTAGCAAATTACTTTGAAAGAAAAAAAGTTCTTTATGACAACTTTCTCCCTGGAACCTGGTGTAATTTGCCCCATGAGAATAAAGAGATAAAGAACAAATCTTGGATTTGCTGATCCAAGTAATATACTGTAGATTTGTGTTTAGAGGCAAATTCCCAATTAACAACGCAAGATTATCAGATGTGTTTAGTTGTCTGAAATTTAAGGCTGAAAATTATTTTAAGCACGAACTAGAAAACTTAATATGAAAGGGTTCATTTGTTATTTTCTCCTTTTAAATGTTTTTTCTGCTTAAACCTCACCCTAAGACATGCAACTGATAATGGGAAAGAGAAAAAGTAAAAAGCAAAAAGAATGGATAGGTATGCCTCAAATGAAGAATATCCAATTCAAAAAATGTCTGTAGATTGGAAAGCATTCAAAACAGGTAAATTAGAGGGCTTGATTTACTTTCCAAGTGAATTTTCTATTTTACTCTTTTAAATACTTGAATTGGAGGAGAATTGCTTTACAACATTGTATAATTTCTGCTGTACAACAATGTGATTCAACTATAATTATACATATATCACCTCTTTCTTGAGCCTCCCTCCTCTCCCCCAACAAGTGAATTGTCTAAAGAATTAATCCTTAAATTACTATTCCTCTAGTAGATTTAAACACAAAGTTCTGTTGACTTAGGTTTTTTGGTATTGGAATATACTCATTGAATAACATGAAATCCGTGAGAATATGAGCAAAGAAGCAAGAATAACAGCAGCAATTTAGAAATTTGATGGACATGAATTGCTAATGCTCCCATATATTTCTGTCATTTATCTATCCCAAGTATGAAAGCATATTACAAAGAAAAAAATACATACTCAAAAAATTTCTCATCTGTGGGCCTTCCCTGGTGTTTCAGAGATTAAGAATCTGCATGCCAGATGGGTTCGATCCCTGGTGTGAGAAGATCCCACATGCCATGGGGTAATAAGCCCATGCGCCCGCAACTACAGAAGCCCATGTGCCTACAGCCTGAGTTCTGTAACAGGACACCCCAGTGAGAAGCCCCCTCTCACTGCAACTAGAGAAAGCCCATGTGGAGCAACGAAGACCCAGCACAGCCAAAAACTAAAAACAAATAAAAAGATCTCTCAATTGAGACAGCTTACATAATAAATCTAAAAACAAAATAAGAAAAAAATATTTGCACTTAAGAATTTCCTTAAATAAGTGGCACCCCAGATCCATAATTTTCCTGAGAGAAACCAAAATCCATGCTAGGATGCTTGGCCTTTAAAATAAAACAAAAACACCCAAAATCTACTTATCCCTAAAACGTTAGTTTCTTTAAAAGTATATCCAAAAAAAAGGGTCTGAAATAAATATTAAGCTGAAATAAAATTAGTAGTCTGTATATCAGCTTCTCTCTTCCTTCCCTTCCCTCCAATCTTAGAAACTATATTTCCAAATGAAGCCTAGACCATGTACTTTGTGCCCTTCATCTTTCTATCAGATTCTTCTGTGGTAACTCAACTTGATTACCATCTCTCATACATAAAATCATAAAACTCTCCCCAGACACTGGTTTATCTTCATAACTACTGTATTTCCTTCATAATTGCTGAACATTCTTTTTACCTTTATCCAGAGATCAATAAACTATGACCAGTAGCCTAAATTCTACCTTCTATCTTTTTGTACATGAAGTCTTACAGAAACACAGGCTGGGCTGTTGGTTCATGGATTTTCCATGGCTTATTTCAACAACAATGGCAGGGCTGAACAGTTTCAGCAAGGACTTTGTAGCCCATAAGGTCTAAAATATTTTCTATCTAGTCCTTCACAGGATAGTCTAGAAATCAAACATCCTGAAAGAGTGGTCTAGACACTGGTCCTACTTCTGTACCTCTCATCGGTCTTCCACCCACTGTGCCCTGGTTTCCATGACAACCCTTCAAAAGTAACACTACATTAAAAACATCAACACCCTTCTTCTTGAGACTCTCCAGAACCAAATCTTCTTGTTTCTGAAACTAAATTTTAAGCACCCTTTTATCTCTGGCTTCTCTTATTCTTCTCATTCCTCAGTGCCTTTATTTTCTTTTTTTGCAGGGGAGGGGGCACATGCCACAGGGCAGGTAGGATCTTAGTTCCTGGACCAGGGATTGAACCCACACCCCCTGCATTAGAAGCACAGAGCCTTAACCACTGGTCAGCCAGGAAAGTTCATCAGTGTCATTATTTTATTTTATTTTATTTTTTTCTGTTGCTGTCTTCTTTCTGTATATTCTAGTTCTGGTCAATCTTATCTATTTTAATGACTTTGATTGTTGAGTCTATGTGGACAATTTCAAATTACTCTCAGCCCTGATCTATCTCTCAAGCTCAACTTTGGTTAAGTTAACAGGACACTGAACATCACGTGGAAAATCCTAAATGTCAAACAGAACATTTTGTTCTCTTGTAATCCCTACTTCCTCTTAATGATATTACTGATCGCCTAGTTCCCAAGGCTAGAAATTTTGGAAATATCATGCTCTTTCATTCTGACCATCTAAATGCTTACTAAACACCATGACACTGATCTATTCTGCATGCACAACCGCTTTTACTCCTATTTCCCCTTTCCTTCCCACGGCCTTGCCTGCAGCCCTTCCCGGGGTGGTTGTGGAGTCTCCTTATGGTCTCATGCCTCCTCTAAAACAGTCTGTATGTGCCTCCCATTCTAGTCTTCCTATAACACAGTTTAGTTTACAACCCTCTCCTGACACTATTTTTGTTGCCTATAAATGAAATCCCAAGTCTTTAACTGCATTAGTCCCAGCAGGAAATAGATGACACAAACTGAGGAGAGATCTAAAAAAATTTTACTAAGTGTGGAAGGAATGTAAGGAAACCAACCAAGTGTAATGTAGCAACTTAAATCTAGCAAGAATGGAAAACCTTGCGGTTTTTAATCCTGGAAAGGCAAGAGGAAGGAGAAATTACCAGAACCTAGACTTAGTAACATGTACAAAGGGCTGCTTTACATGTGACCTTTTGTGGAGAGACTCAACCTGTAGGGATGGAACCCAGAGAATAAACCCCTGACATCCCTCCCCTCCCCCATGCTCATCACCCCCAGTGCTTCCTGTTGGCTGAACCCAAATAGAACCCAGAGACCAAAACAGAACAATTCATACACTGCAGCTTCCTGGGGCAAAGAATAAACAAAAGTAGAATGTGGATTTGGAGGGAAAATATCTAGCATGTTATCTTAATATCAGATGGCATTCTGATCTAGCCATCTTACTTTATTCACCATCGATCCCCTTTATACTTTCTTTAATGAAGACAAACTATCTTCTCTAAATATTGAGGGTTTTTTTCCCCTCTGTGGCTTTTCTCCTTATGTTCAAATTTTAAAATCAAATTCTATCATCTTCCCGTATCACCAGAAACTTAGATGCCATTAGATGTGAATTTCCTTACAACCTAATAGCTCTGCTTCCAAACTTGCCCATCATTCTGGTATATTGTATTGATGGGGTCAGTTCTTCACCGCCTCCACATCTCTGTGGTGCCCTTGTTCTCTGATACTGGGTTAGACATGTGACCCACAGGGGGCAACAGAATAAGGTTTAAGTCTCAATGCCCCACTGCCTGTGTATCTTGTTTGTGCTCATGTGCCTCGACTATGTCACTGTGAGAAGGACTTGCTTGGGCTTTCCTACTACCAGGAAGAAACCAAGACAAGTGTGGAGGAGAGTCAACATGCAGACACGTGACTGGGCCAACTGAGCCACAGATGCAGGAGGGAGCCAGGTCAAACCAGCTGGACCCTCCAGCTGCATGAAAAATAATTTTTTTTTAATGCACCACAAGTTTTGAGGCTGTTTGCTAAACATCAAGTAATATAGTGAATATATGTTCTAACCACCTTTTCTACTGTCTTAGAAATGTCTCTGCTCCTCCCCAGTGTTAACCCATCCAGCTCTGTCCTCAGTCCCATGTGTAACCATTTCTTTTCAAGCCATTACACTAGAAAAAAAAATCTTTGTTTTCTGTTGTCTTTAATGTCTCCTTCTCCATTGGTTATTTTCTCCTTAACCTTCAAATGTAGCAACCTAACCCACACAAAACTTAAACATCTGGACTGTGACAGGCAGAATTTCTAAGATGAATTCTAATGTCCCAAGCTTTTTGTATAATCTCCCATCTGTGTATGGAAGAGACCTGTGACCTGCGGACCTAGGATCCATTTATGTTATACAGTTGACTTTAAGAAAGGGGGATTATCCTTGGTGGGCATGAACTAATCAGATGAGCTTTTAAAATTAAGGGAGCTCTTCCATGAAAAAGAGA
>SJXQ01011402.1:0-15485 GCA_006408695.1 Aepyceros melampus
AGGTGGCGCTAGTGGTAAAGAATCTGCCTGCCAATGCAGGAGACTCAAGAGACTGGGTTTTCATCCCTGGGATTAGAAGATCCCCTGGAGAAGGAAATGGCAACCCACTCCAGTATTCTTGCCTGGGAAATCCCACGGACAGAGGAGACTGGTGGGCTACAGTCCATGGGGTTGCAAAGAGTCAGACACAACTGAGCAATGGACATACACACTGCTCTGAGTGGGGAATGAACCAGTGAGAGATAGAACCCACCCCACCCTCACCTAGATAGAATGGACGAAGAATGAGGGAAGAAGGGAAACTGAGGAGAAAGCCTTGCTGTGATGGATAGGATTTGGCGTGGAGGGACAGTCTGAAAAGTAGGAGCCTTGTTAGAGGCTGCAAATGATACCAACAGAGTCCGTTCAGTTCAGTCGCTCAGTCATGTCCGACTCTTTGCAACCCCATGGACTGCAGCACTCCAGGCTTCCCTGACCATCACCAACTCTGGAAAACTTGTTCAAATTCATGTCTATAGTTGGTGATCCATCCAACCATCTCATCCTCAGTTGACTCCTTCTCCTCCTGACAGAATCCACTGATTTTCCACAAAAAGGAAAGCTGGCAACCACACAACTCAGCCATGCTCTGAAAGTGTCTCTACACCCCTGAGTGACATCCATCCCAGGGAGAAAGCTGCTGGCCCTTGCATTATTATCTCAGGATGATGCAATGTTACAGAATTGCCACTCATTATTTTGGCAAATGCACTGTTTTTGTAGAGTGAGCTGAGTCAGGTCAAATAAAACCAAGACCTGAGAATGTAGCTTTCCAAAGGAGATATCAGACTAGTCACATAATGACAGTTCTCTGGAACTGGGACTTTTTGAAGGGCTCCAAACCTATTCTTCTCCTTCCAGTGGTCACTAAATTCTTAATTTTCACAACAACTATGGTTGCAAAGCTAAATTTTTCAAGGCTGCCTTGGAGCTGGGAGAGGGGAATAGGACTAGAGCAAATTAAAACACCACAAAGCTCACTGTTCTTAGCAAGATTCAGGAATTCTTATTAAACAGACACTTCGCTGGTGATCAAAAAACCTTTCTTTGGTTAATTTACAGAACACTGAAAGAAGTTGATTTTGACAATTTCTGCCAGTGTCCTGGTACGTTTTGAAGTGGATTTTCAGAGATTCTTACTCTTCTAGTTCAGAAGGGCTTCTAACTCATTTATATTAAATGCATTTATTTTTTTATATGTAGAAACTTCAGTCATCTTTTTTCGTTTTAATTACCTCCATGACTCTTTTATATCTTCTTTCCATTCTTTCACTAGCTACTTTTTCTTGCTAGTTCAAAGTTATACATTCATTTAATTTCATTTTGGTTGTTGCTTTTAACTCATTTTGTCTTTTTTTATCAGCTTTTTAAGCTTATTTTATATATATATATATATATATATATATATACCACCCTATTGAACAAGTAGCTCCTAGTCTTCTGTTTCACATATTCCCCCAGTCTTTAATTCAACAATTGTGTATTTGTTCCCTAAAACTTCCATTTGACTCTTTAAAACATCATTCTGGGTAGCCTATTAATGCTTTTTTTTTTTAATCCAGGAAGGCAAATGATTTAATAACTTGCTAGTGGAAGCTGATCTTTGCTGTCAAGGTACACCAGGGTACTTTTTAAGCTTATTTTATATATATATATATATATATATATACACCACCCTATTGAACAAGTAGCTCCTAGTCTTCTGTTTCACATATTCCCCCAGTCTTTAATTCAACAATTGTGTATTTGTTCCCTAAAACTTCCATTTGACTCTTTAAAACATCATTCTGGGTAGCCTATTAATGCTTTTTTTTTTTAATCCAGGAAGGCAAATGATTTAATAACTTGCTAGTGGAAGCTGATCTTTGCTGTCAAGGTACACCAGGGTGCCTGTGCTTAGCTGTTCAGTCATGTCTGACTCTTTGAGACCCAGTGGACTATAGCCCAACAGGCTTCTCTGTCCATGGGGATTATCCAGGCAAAATTACTGGAGTGGGTTGCCATTTCCTTCTTCAGAGGATCTTCCCAATCCAGGGATCGAACCCAGGTCTCCCACATTGTAGGTGGAT
This sequence comes from Aepyceros melampus, assembly GCA_006408695.1. Classification (NCBI taxonomy): domain Eukaryota; kingdom Metazoa; phylum Chordata; class Mammalia; order Artiodactyla; family Bovidae; genus Aepyceros; species Aepyceros melampus. The sequence continues at coordinate 2,109 of SJXQ01011402.1, forward strand.
TCTTTATCTTTTGAGCCACCAGGGAAGCCTATGAATGCTTTAAATCTTTAATACATAGTTGTAGTTATTTAAATAGTTTTTATTGATAATTTAATGTCTGAAATTCCTGAAGATATAAATATTGCTGTTTCTGTTGATTGTCACTCATGGTGGTTTGTTTGTGTGTTGATAATTTTTGTGAGCTCATATTAGTTTCATCCTCATCTGTTTAAATTCTCAGCATCTAAATATGTTGTCTTTTCTAAAAAGTTCTACTTGACTCTCTTTTAAAATACTTTTTTGGCTGTGCTGCAGGTCATGTGGGATTTTAGCTCACCAACCAGGAATGGAACTATACCCCCTGCATTGGAAGCATGGAGTCTTAACCACTGGACTGCCAGTGAAGTTCTGGCTCTTTTATCAAAAGTACATGGCCATTTTTGACACCAAGATACAGGGGATACTTCAGAGATGCTTTGCTCTCACATCTTCCAGAAGCAAGAAAATCTTCCAGAGTCACTGCTGATAAGGGATCACTTTGATATCCTTTTGGGAGTCTCCATCTTAATACAGGAATCTCAGAATCAGCTGCCCTATTCTACAGCTGGTTCAGAGTGTAGATTCACCAACACAGAGCTTACAATGGCGCTTCCCCTCAGGGCTTCTCTAACTTTTGTTAAACTATTTGCCCAGGACTGTTTTACTCAATTCCCTGTTTTGCTTTTACCTAATGGTATTAATTATGTGCATGTATATACATATGTGTAAATGCTTGGGGATTTTCTTTTAACTCTTATGAAAGTGAAGTGAAGTCATTCAGTCATGTCCAACTCTCTGTGACCCCGTGGACTGTAGCCTATCAGGCTCTTCCATCCATGGGATTTTCCAGGCAAGAGTGCTGGAATGGATTGCTATTTCCTTCTCCAGGGGATCTTCCCTACCCAGGAATCAAACTCCAGTCTCCCACATTGCAGGCAGATGCTTTACCGTCTAAGCCACCAGGGAAGCCCCAACTCTTATGAAAGCAGTACATTAAAATAGTTATTTCATGGAATAGCTAATTGTTTACTGAGCAAAAGTCTGACATGCTGCCAGAAATTAGAGTCTCAACTAACTTCTATTAGTCAAAATTCCAGTATGCCCACACAAAATAAGAACAATATCATGAAATCCCACATACTATCACCCATATTTACTTACTGCAATTTTTCCATTGATTCCCCCCCCTTTTTTTCTTTTTATGATTTTGTGAGGTCACTTTTAAAACTTAAACACATTTATTTTGAAGAGAAACTTGCATTGACTCCATGGAATGGAAAATCATGATCTCTTGCCAGTAATAGAATGTAACTATGATAATAAAATGAAAATCAAAGTTATTAAAAATTAAGAAATAATAATATATAAAATTAATAATGAATTGATTTATACAAATACATACCTAGAAGTTTTCCAGTGAGGATAAAGGAACAACTTATGATCAATCAGTAATGAAGATATATCAGACTCATTGCTATTCATTTAAAATAAGGATTAGTTTGTAGAATAATAAAATGATTCTATCTTCTAGTGAAGATAGAATCAAAAATCCCAATTCCTAACATATATCTGCATTGGAAAGGAAGGGCAAAACATACTTAACCACTTTCTAGATTTCAATTATACATTATACCTTTAGGAAAAAAGTTATGACCAACCTAGATAGGATATTGAAAAGCAGAGACATTACTTTGCCAACAAAGGTCCGTCTAGTCAAGGCTATGGTTTTTCCAGTGGTCATGTATGGATGTGAGAGTTGGACTGTGAAGAAAGCTGAGCGCCGAAGAATTGATGCTTTTGAACTGAGGTGTTGGAGAAGACTCTTGAGAGTCCCTTGGACTGCAAGGAGATCCAACCAGTTCATCCTAAAGGAGATCAGCCCTGGGATTTCTTTGGAAGGAATGATGCTAAAGCTGAAGCTCCAGTACTTTGGCCACCTCATGCGAAGAGTTGACTCATTCAAAAGACTTTGATGCTGGGAGGGATTGGGGGCAGGAGGAGAAGGGGAAGACAGAGGATGAGATGGCTGGATGCCATCACTGACTCGATGGATGTGACTCTAAGTGAACTCCGGGAGTTGGTGATGGACAGGAAGGCCTGGCGTGCTGCGATTCATGGGTCACAAAGAGTCAGACATTACTGAGAGACTGAACTGAACTGAACTGATACCTTTAGTATAAATTTATACCTTTAGTATAGTATAATCTGCCTGCAGATGAACTGCTGGTTCATGCACATCCCTGTGCTTTCCCTTCTCTGTCTTTGTGACACCCTTCCCCTCCATCACCACCGTTCCTCATCAGCGGGGTCTGCTCTCAGGCCTCCCCTGGGACACCAGCTCAGATCCCTACAGCTCTCCTGCTCTCCCTCCCTTCTGAACTCCTGGATCTCTGCCTGGACCTCTCCTGGGCACTGACCCTTCCTACCCAGCACTTGGCTGCCCAAGCACAAGTGTTACCCTCCTGCCCAGGCGGGGGCACCTTGGGACACGGCTGTGGAAATCCCAGGGCATGAACACAGCAAACAGAGGAGAGAAGGTCCCTGAGGTTATTGACTAATCTAGTGTTTTTCAAAGTGTGTTCTTTGGGAGCCAAATCCCATAGATATGCTTTACTAGGTAGTGTTCCCTGGTCAAAATAGTTTGGGAAATCCTGCATAGTATATTCTCCTCTGGGCTTCCCTGGTAGCTCAGCTGGTAAAGAATCCGCCTGCAGTGTGGGAGACCTGGGTTTGATCCTTGAGTTCGGAAGGTCCCCTGGAAGAGGGCATGGCAATCCACTCCAGTATGCTTGCTTGGAGAACCCCATGGACAGAGCAGCCTGGCAGGCTACATACCATGGGGTCGCAAAGAGTTGGACACAGCTGAATAACTAAGCACATACCTACTTTGTAGGTATAAACGATTGTCCGCTTCCAAAGTGTTGGTTGATATACCACTGAAAATAACAGAATTACTAAAGGTTTGAAACTTTTATAGGCCGCTTGTGTAACATGGTGTATTGGCAATCCACCCCCAAGGCTGAGCGATTTGTAGGAAGCCTCAGAGAACTTATCATATAGCCATACTCATATAGCTGTGCTATAGCAGTGAAAGTATACAAGACAAAATCAGTAAAGGGAAAAGGCACATGAGGTCAAATCCAGAGAAAAACAGGAAAAACTTCCCAGGGTTCTCTCCCAGTGGAGTCACACAGGATACACTTAATTCTTCCAGCAATAAGTTGTAACAACACATGTGAAATATCATCTATCAGAGATCAAAGCCCACGGTTTCTAATGGAGGTTGGTCATACCCTGTCTAGCATGTACCTAAATTTCAGATTCCCAGAAGGAAAGCAGGTTTTTCAAAATACCTAAAATGTGGAAGGAAACCAAGCGTCCATTAACAGCTGAAGGGATAAGCAAAATGTGTTATATACATACAATGGAATATTATTTATCCAAAAAAAGAAGGAAATCCCATAACACACTACAACATGGAAGAAACTTGAGGACTACACTAAGTAAAATAAAACAGTGATAAACAGAAAAGTGCTATAATGGTTACACTTACATGAAGCACTTAGAGACGTCAAAATCATAAAGACAGAAAATGCAATGGTGGTTGCTAGGAGCTAGCAAGAGAGGGGGATTGAGAGATATTGTTTAATGAATATTGTTTCAGTTTCACAAAACTGAAAAGACTTATGGCGATGACTGGTAGGATAACAACATGAAGGTAAACTAATGCCACTGGATTATACACTTAACATGGTTATAATGGTAAATTTTATGTTTTGTGTAATTTATTACAGTAAAAAAAGGAAACAGTAATAGGACCAGTGATTGTAGATGTAGATCATGTGATTCTATTAACTGTTTACATAACAACTCTTTCCAAATAAAAGTAAAGGAAGAGGAAAAAGACACATTATGCTAATATTAATCAAAAGAAAGCTGGAAGGGCTATATTAATTTCAGACAGAGCAAACCTCAGAGTAAGGAAAATTATCAGGGATAAAGGCATTTCATAATGATAAAACAGTCAATTTCCAAGAAGGCTTTATGTGTATCTGCCTAACAATAGAACATCAACATACATGAGGCAAAAACTGATATAACTGAAAGGAGAAACAGACAAATCCACTCCAATAGTTGGAGACTATCAGAAATGGATGGATCAGCAGGCAGAAAATCAGAAGGATGTAGGAGAACTCAATAGCACCATTGGTCAATTGGATGGAATTGACATCTGTAGACCACTTTACCTAACAACAGTGCAATATACATTCTTGTCAAGCTTACATGGGATATTCACCAAGATAGACAACATCTGGGGTCATATAACATACATTAAAAAATATTTTTAAAAGTCATATATGCTTTGAGACCACAGTGGAATCAAACAGAAAAATACTTGGAAAACTCCAGGATACCTGTAGATTAAACAAAACACTTCTAAATAACGCAAGGCTAAATAAGAAACCTCAAGAGAAGGATGAGACGAATTGAGAGAGTAGCATTGAAACATGAACATTACCATATGTAAAACAGATAGTGGGAATTTGCTGTGTGATGTAGGGATCATCTGGATGGTCTCAACACCATATTACTATCTCAGGCTGCATACTAAGGTAGATTCTAGCATGGGGAAGGCAAGCAGAGCACAGACTCCAAGGACAGGGGAGAAGGTGAGGAGCATCTGATTGCCCAAGTCCAGCTTACAGGTTGACCAGTAGTCATGCCCTCTCAGTGATCTTCAGCGATATCCCCTCTCACCACTCTTTCAACATCATACCAAAAGTTCTAGCTAATGCAATAAAAGAAAAGGAAATACATGTGTGCATATAGGGAAAAATAAATAAAGCTGTCTTTGTTTGTAGATTATACACAGTTGTTTATGTAGAAGATCTGAATGAACTGACCAAAAAACTACTGGAACTAATAAATGATTATAGCAAGTTTGTAAGATACAAGGTTACTACACAAAAGTCAATTGCTCTCCTATATACCAGCAATTGCCAGCATCCACTGGATCATCGAAAAAGCAAGAGAATTCCAGAAAAACATCTACTTCTGCTTTATTGACTATGCCAAACCCTTTGTGTGGATCACAACAAACTGGAAAATTCTGAAAGAGATGGGCATACCAGACCATTTGACTTGCCTCTTGAGAAATTTGTATGCAGGTCAGGAAGCAACAGTAGAACTGGACATGGAACTACAGACTGGTTCCAAATAGAAAAAGGAGCATGTCAAGGCTGTATATTGTCCCCCTGCTTATTTAACTTCTATGCAGAATACATCATGAGAAACGCTGGGCTGGAAGAAGCACAAGCTGGAATCAAGATCGCCAGGAGAAATATCAATAACCTCAGATATGCAGATGACACCACCCTTATGGCAGAAAGTGAAGAAGAACTAAAAGCCTCTTGATAAAAGTCTTTCACTTTTATGAAAGAGAGTAAAAAAGTTGCCTTAAAGCTCAACATTCAGAAAACTAAGATTATGGCATCTGGTCCCATTACTTCATGGCAGATAGATGGGGAGACAGTGGAAACAGTGGAAACAAACTTTATTTGGAGGGAGCTCCAAAATCACTGCAGATGGTGACTGCAGCCATGAAATTAAGACACTTACTCATTGGAAGGAAAGTTATGACCAACCTAGATAGCATATTTAAAAGCAGAGATATTACTTTGCTGACAAAGGTCCGTCTAGTTAAGGCTATGGTTTTTCCAGTGGTCATGTATGGATGTGATAGCTGGACTATAAAGAAAGCTGAACACTGAAGAATTGATGCTTTTGAACTGTGCTGGATAAGACTCTTGGGAGTCCCTTGGACTGCAAGGAAATCCAACCAGTCCATCCTAAAGGAAATCAGTCCTGAATACTCATTGGAAGAATTGATGTTGAAGCTGAAACTCCAGTACTTTGGCCACCTGATGTGAAGAGCTGACTCATTTGAAAAGATCCTGATGCTGGGAAAGATTGAGGGCAGGAGGAGAAGGGGACAACAGAGGATGAGATGGTTAGATGGTATCACCGACTCAATGGGCATGAGTTTGAGTAAACTCTGGGAGTTGGTGATGGACAGGGAGGCCTGGCATGCTGCAATCCATGGAGTCACAAAGAGTCAGACATGACTGAGAGACTGAACTGAACTGATACCAGCAATGAACAATTGGAATCTGAAATTAAAATCATAGTACAATATACATTAGCATCCCCAAAATGAAACATATAGGTATAAAAATAATAAAATATGTGGAAGATTTATGCAAGGAAACCTATAAAACTCTGATGGAAAGAAGTCAAGGAAGAGCTAAATAGAGAGAGATTCCATGTTCATGAATAGGAAAATTCAATGTTGTCAAGATGCCGATACTTCCTAACTTAATCCGCAGATTCAACACAATCTCAACCAAAATCCCAGCAAGTTATTTTGTGGATATTGACAAACTGATTCCAAAGTTTATACAAAGAGGCAAAAGGCCCAGAGTAGCCAGTCCAATATTGAAGGAGAAAAACAAAGTTGAAGGACTGACGCTACTGGACTTCAAGCCTTTATAGAGAAATAGTAGTCAAAAGAATATGACATTGACAAAAGAATAGACAAATAGATCAATAAAAAGAAGAGAAAGTCCAGAAACAGATCCACACAAATATAGTCATCTGATTTTTCAAAGGACCCTGCTATAATTACCTAATCACCTTACAACACCATCACCTCCAAATACCATCATTAGGGATTAGGTTTCATTGTATGAACTTTGTGGGGATACAGACATTCAGTTATTTATTCATAACTGCCAAAATTTGGAAGCAACCAAGGTGTCCTTCACTAGGTGAACAGATAAATAAACTGTGGTATGTATCCAGATGATGGAATATTATCTAATGCTAAAAAGAAATGCGCTATCAAGTCTTGAAAAGACATGAAGCTTTCTTACATGCATATTCCTAAGTGAAAGAAGTTGATCTGAAAAGACTACATACTGTATGATTCTAGAACTATATGATGTCCTAGAGAAGGCAAAATTATGGAAATACTCAAAATATGAATGGTTGCCAGTGCAGAGAGAGAATTGAACAGGTGGAGCACAGAAGATTTTAGGACAGCAAAATTATTCTTTATGATACCATAATGGTGAATACATACACTGCGTATTTGTCAAAACCCATAGAGTATACGGCACCGAGAGTGAACTCTAATGTAAGCTACGGACCTTGGGTGATAAGGCTTTGTAACATAGGTTCATCCATGTAACAGATGTACCCCTCTGGTGGGTGGGATATGGCTATTGCAGAAGGCTGGGAATGTGTGGGAACAGGAGGTATATGGGAACTCACTGTACTTTCTGTTTATTTATTGTGAATCTAATACTGCTCCCAAAATAGCCCATTTAAAACAAACAACAATAAGAAAGAACAACTGACACCAGGGCTAAAGATTGCTTCGTACCTGGTAAAATGCTATATACACAGGAGGGTTATCATGGCTCGAAGAGGCAAGTGTTTGCACTTTGTGGGCACAGCATGTGGTATTTATACTGAGATGCTCAGAAAGAGAACATCTTTTGGAGCCAGTTTTTCTTTCTCTAAATAAAGTTAGTGGGCTGCTGGCCAAGGCTGACACCTTTTTGAAGGTGACAACCACTTCCATGTCGTTCTCCCTTCTATCCTAACACACAGGTACATAAATGCCTCAGGAGGCGTAAACTTAAACGCTTTGTGAATAAACTCCTTAGAGATTACTAACAGCAGAATGGACCTGAGGCCACTTCCCTTCTCTGGGTCTCAGTTTCCCTGCTTAAAAAAGAAAGTGGTTTCAGATGTTTTCTAAAACACTTCACAGTTGTGAGCTTCTGTGATTCTTCTCTCTTTCTCTCATGAGCCATGCACTCTCTGGCTTGAAGTTCTCTGGATGCATGGTTCTTTCCACCAGGACCACTGACCCCACTGGGCTGTTTACTGCTTGCTCTTCTGTATTTCAGAGAAGGCAATAGCAACCCACTCCGGTACTCTTGCCTGAAAAATCCCATGGACGGAGAAGCCTGGTGGGCTGCAGTCCATGGGACCGCTATGAGTTGGGCACGACTAAGCGACTTCACTTTCACTTTTCACTTTCCTGCATTGGAGAAGGAAATGGCAATCCACTCCAGTGTTCTTGCCTGGAGAATCCCAGGGACGGAGGAGCCTGGTGGGCTTCCGTCTATGGGGTCGCACAGAGTTGGACACGACTGAAGCAACTTAGCAGCAGCAGCAGCGCTTCTGTATTTCTGGTTTCAGCATAGACATTGCTTACTTGGGGAATTCCTCTTGACCTCTCTAAACAAAATTAGCTGCCCCCTCTCCATGCTCCCAGTGCCCCATTTAACCTTCCTCTCTGTACTTAATACAAGGAGGATGCTCTTCTGTCCACTTGACCCTTCCCTGCTCTGCACTGCACCCAGCTAAGAGCAACATTGTGTTTATTACTCTACCTTCAGTGCTGAGGGAAGGAGCAGGCCCAGGTTTCCTTGGGGATGTCCCCAGCTCAGTCTCTACCTGGAGAGCTTCCAGACCCAAATCCTCTGGGGAGGGCTAGGCCTCCAGAAACTCACAACCACTAGCTAGAAGCTGTAAGTAAGAAAACATCCTTCAGCAGTAAAAGGACAATTTACCTTATTAAACAAATAATTAACAGTAGAACTTACTGCAACAGAGCCTTTCTAAAGAACCACAGAGTCCCTTTAAGTGTGCCGGTTTAAAGCTTTCATTTTTTTACTTCATCAGAGGGAGAATTTAGGACCTGAAATCTTCCCATCCAGGTATCTCTCAAAGGTTAAGTAAGGCAAAAAGTCTGAAATAGTCATTAGAACAGACCTTTAGCCCTTGGCTTGAAATTTTCCATTCTACTGACTGGAAGGCAAACCCCTTCTGTCCTGCACCTTCGTCCTGTCTGGGTTGGCTGCCGCCCCCCGTCACCTTTGTCCAGCTCCGCCCTGTGTGGCCGGGAGGTTTCCTCTCTGTGCACCGGCCTCAGAGCCAGCTCTGGCTGTGCTGTGATGGGGCTGCCACCGCCAGGGCTATGGCTGAAGAGGCTCTGGATCCTCTTTCAGGTGGCCCTGCATGTGGCCATAGGGAAAGTGCTCCTGACGCTGTTTCCCAGGAGGGTCAAGCAGAACATCCTGGCCATGGGCGAGAAGACTGGCATGACCAGGAACCCACGCTTCTCCCATGAAAACTGGATCCCTACCTTCTTCAGTGCCCAGTATTTCTGGTTTATCCTGAAGGTCCGTTGGCAGCGCTGGAGGACGTGACTGAACAAGGGGGTCTGGCCCCAAACTGCCCTGTAGTCCGCCTGTCAGGAGAGAGGTGCAGCATCTGGGACTTCATGCAAGGTCAGACGGCTGGTCCAAGCTTGAGACGTGCTTGGGTGGGGGTGTTTGAGGGGGTGGGCAGGTGGGGTGGAAAGCCTGAGTGCCACTACTCCAGCTGCTCCTTTTCTGGCTTCTTGTCCTCGTCCTACTTCCTGAAAACAAGAACTTCTCCTGGGTTCTGTTCTCTAAGTGACAACACCACCTTCCCAGGCAATCAAATGGCAAGCCACTCACACTAGCCATCAGCTCCCTGAGCACTGCTCTTACTGCACAGTTGCTCTGCCTGGGATGTCTTCACCATCCCCTCCCCACCTCCCTGCCCCCGTCTGGTCCACTCTGGTTCATCCTTCAGACTCTTGCTCAGTGACACCCCCTGATCCCGGGCCCCTGATCTCAGTTAATCCCCTCTTCTATGCTTCATATCCTAAACTTCTCTTTACACACCTGTCATGGTTTATAATTATTAATATGTGTGGGCGTTTGATTATTGTCTGTCCTCTTCACTAGCCTGCAAGCTCTAAGCAAGTGGAGGCTGTGCTCTAACCCGCTGTTGGGTCCCCCTGGCTGCTGCTGGCTCGTGGCAGTTGCCCAGTAAATATTTGTTGCAGATCTCTCTCTCCCTCTCCCAGACAAACCAGCTCTATCTGTTTGGGTTCTTAAAGGCCTCTCTGCTCAGGCTTCTCTTTTGTTCTCATAGCTGCTCTTCCTCCTCCCCACCTTGCCCTCTCTTCCCACCTAACTTGAGGATGGTCACCAGATGACCCTTCCACAAACATATCCCTGGCTGACTGGTACCCCAGTTCACCAACCTTCAGCAGCCTCATCTGCATCCGGGATGAAGCCCAGGCTCATCCTTGTTCTCTGTGTCCTCTCTGGACTGACTCCAGTTTTTCTTCCCAACTTCGCCTGCAGGCTTCCCCTCAGCACACTGCCTCCAGATGAACTGCTGTTCATGCACATCCCTGTGCTTTCCCTTCTCTGTCTTTGTGACACCCTTCCCCTCCATCACCACCGTTCCTCATCAGCGGGGTCTGCTCTCAGGCCTCCCCTGGGACACCAGCTCAGATCCCTACAGCTCTCCTGCTCTCCCTCCCTTCTGAACTCCTGGATCTCTGCCTGGACCTCTCCTGGGCACTGACCCTTCCTACCCAGCACTTGGCTGCCCAAGCACAAGTGTTACCCTCCTGCCCAGGCGGGGGCACCTTGGGACACGGCTGTGGAAATCCCAGGGCATGAACACAGCAAACAGAGGAGAGAAGGTTCCTGAGGTTATTGACTAATCTAGTGTTTTTCAAAGTGTGTTCTTTGGGAGCCAAATCCCATAGATATGCTTTACTAGGTAGTGTTCCCTGGTCAAAATAGTTTGGGAATCCTGCATAGTATATTCTCCTCTGGGCTTCCCTGGAAGCTCAGCTGGTAAAGAATCCGCCTGCACTGCAAGAGATCCCAGTTCGATTCCTGGGTCCGGAAGATCCCCTGGAGAGGGAATAGGCTACCCAGTCCAGTATTCTTGGGTTTCCCTGGTGGCTCATATGGTAAAGAATTCACCTACAATACGGGAGGCCTGGGTTTGATCCCTGGGTTGGGAAGATCTCCTGGAGAAGGAAATGGCAACCTACTCCAGTATTCTTGCCTGAAGAACCCCCATGGACAGAGGAGCCTGGCAGGCTACAGTCCATGTGGTAGCAAAGAGTCAGACATGACTGAGCGGCTAAGCACAGTACATCCTCTCCTCCTGGAAATTCATCATGTGCGTGAACGTAAGAGTCTCTGAGAGGCCCTGAAGCTTAAAAAAAAAAAAAAAAAAAAAAACTTGAAAAACTTTAACACAGCACTGACTAATTTTCCTAACACACACATACAACTTCCCACTCTCCACTGGAGGGATATCCTATCATCATATATTAGTTCCAAAGAACACACTCTGGGAGATGCTGGCCTGATCCAATGCTCTCATTTCAAAAGGGAAATGAGGAAACTGAGAGCAAAGGTGACAGAGCCAGTGCGTGACCAAAGCAGACCCCGGATCCGGGCTTCTCCATCCTGTTTTTCCAGTCTACCTCAACAGACATTCACGAGCACCTCCCTTGCGCTATATCCTCAGCTAGACGCCAGGTCTACTCAGAGCTGGGTAAAGCTTGCTCTTTTGTTTGAGGAATTTATGGTTTCACGGTACAGACAGAAGTAATGACAAATCCATACAGTTCCATGAGGCTGAGAGGAGGCTATAAAGGTATGAACTTCACCTGCAGGGCTTGGAAGTTTTCCTAGAGGAGGTGGTGTTGGAGTTAAGCCTTGAAAAATAAGTAAGATTTTGGAAGTTTGAAAAGGGAAGAGTGTTTCAATCAGAGGGAAGGGTAAGAATTTTTTGCTCATGATCTTAAACTGCAGTGCAGAAATGACCTTGGTTTATTCAGCAAACATTCACTAAGTGAACACTGATGATAAGAGCAGTGAGAATCAGCTCATGTTTCCTGTGAGTCTACCTTGTGCCAACTCCTGTGATAGAATCACGCCAATCTGCTGACTTTTGATGGTGTAGTGATCAGCTCCATGAACGCCGACATGCCTCATGGCCAATTCACAGCATTTATTTGCTTATTTTAACTGCTTACTTTCCAGTGGGCCAGTGTACATTTTATTTTAAAAAATATTTATTTATTTGGCTTCACCAGTCTTAGTTGCAGCATGTGAATGCTTAGTTGAGGCACATGCAATCTAGTTGCCTGACTAGGGATCAAACCCAGGTCCCCTGCATTGGGAGTGCAGTCTTAGCCACTGAATCACCAGGGAAGTCCTCAGTGTACTTTTTCAGTACTGTTCTGTTTGCCTCTGCTCCCTGCTGCTGCACCTGAAATTGATGATGGAGAGAGAAGGAATCTGAGCAATGAAAAAAAACTTTTATAAAATAGAATTTCAGCACATTGGTCCAGAGTCTCCTGAAGTAATAGGTACTGATGATACAGAAATCAACACAACTGGAAGATCTCATTCTCAAGGAAGGAGATGATGGAGGGGTAGAGGGAACCAAGGAGTTCAGGAAGGAGTAGGGTCAGGTGGGAAGACGGTCAGGGGAGGGCTTCCTGGAAAAAAGAATGGTGAGCTGAAGGTGTAAGCACTGAAGCCTCGGGATGGGTGAGGAAGAGGAGAGTGGTGAACAGAGCAGGGTGGAGGGGAGGGCCAGTAGAGGTCTGACACATGGAGGGGCATCAGTCAGTATGGTAGAAGTAGGGTGTGAGAAGCATGAAGGAGTGAAGGAGGCTGGAGATGTCATCAGGGATCAGAGCTTCTGGGGCCTCTGTGTATTAGCAAAGAGCCTTTACTCTGAATGTATTGATGAGTTCTTAGAAGGATCTTCGAGCAGAGTTAACATGATCAGTTCAGCTTATTAGAAAGACATTCTGTGTTGATGTTTGGCAGAAACCCCACACAATTCATAAAGCAATTATCCTTCAATTAAAAAATAAAAATTTTCAAAAGGAAAAAATAAAAAAGAAAGACAGTCTGTAAGAGCTTTGGAAACCCATCAGTCCACTAAAGAGCTCTGCTGTGTGCTTTAGGTCTAAATCCAGACTCATTTTGGAGCTCCAGGCTGGAAGGTCTGGAAGACTCTTTAAGTTCAGTTCAGTTGCTCAGTCATATCCAACTCTTTGCGACCCCATGACTTGCAGCATGCCAGGCCTCCCTGTCCATCACCAACTCCCAGAGTTTACCCAAACTCATGTCCATTGAGTTGGTGATGCCATCCAGCCATCTCATCTTCTGTCGTTCCCTTCTCCTCCTGCCCCCAAATCCCTCCCAGCATCAGAGTCTTTTCCAACGAGTCAACTCTTCACATGAGGTGGCCGAAGTATTGGAATTTCAGCTTCAACATCAGTCCTTCCAATGAACACCCAGGACTAATCTCCTTTAGGATGGACTGGTTGGATCTCCTTGCAGTCCAAGGGACTCTCAAGAGTCTTCTCCAACACCACAGTTCAAAAGCATCAATTCTTCGGCACTCAATCTTCTTCAC
>SJXQ01011403.1:0-46418 GCA_006408695.1 Aepyceros melampus
AAAAAAAAAAAAAAACATGTTTATAGCACTAGAATAATTTGTAAAATATCAACATAATGTATCTTGAAAGAGAAGAAATTACTATTAAATTGAATAACGAAGATGAATAGAAGATGAAGATGGAGAGTAGGTAGTAAAAAGTATCTGTATTGAAGCGGAGTTTTTATCTCTTGACTAGGTAGTGGGTGCTTGATAAATACACAAGATGATAGTTTATATATATATTTATTTTTTACCCTTTACATAATGCATCTATATAAACACTATGGTGTTATATAAAAATTTATGTAAACACTTAGACTGTTTTTATAATTTATAACTTTGGGTTATAATTATAAAATTTTTGAATCACCATATGATATATTTGACTCTAATATACATTAACTAAAGCCCAATTTTAAACATTGAAATTTTGCCATTTGTAACAACATGGATAGGTCTAGAGGGTATTACTGAAATAAGTCAGTCAGAAAGAGATAAACACTGTATGTTGCCAGTTATATGTGGAATCTAAAATATAAGACGAAAGAGTATAGCAAACAGAACAGACTCATGAATACAGAGAATGGACCAGTGGGTACCAGTGGAGAGGATGTGGTGGTGAGGGGAAAGATGGGGATAGGGGATTTAGTACAGCTCAGTTCACTTGTTCAGTTGGTCCAACTCTTTGCGACCCCATGGACCACAGCACGCCAGGCCTCCCTGTCCGTCACCAACTCCTGGAGTTTATTCAAACTCATGTCCATTGAGTTGGTGATGCCATCAAACCATCTCATCCTCTGTCATCTGCTTCTCCTCCTGCCCTCAATCTTTCCAATCATCAGGGACTTTTAAAATGAGCCAGTTCTTTGCATCAGGTGGCCAGGGTATTGGAGTTTCAGCTTCAGCATCAGTCCTTCCAATGAATATGCAGGACTGATTTATTTTAGGATGGACTGGTCCCTTGAAGTCCAAGGGACTCTCAAGAGGCTTCTCCAACACCACAGTTCAAAAGCGTCAATGCTTTGCTGCTCAGCTTTCTTTATAGTCTAACTCTCATATCCATACATGACTACTGGAAACACCATAGCCTTGAAGAGATGGACCTTTGTTGGCAAAGTAATGTCTCTGCTTTTTAATATGCTATCTAGGTTGATCATAACTTTCCTTCTAAGGAGGAAGCATCTTTTATTTTCATGACTGCAGTCACCAACTGTGGTGATTTTGGAGCCCCAAAAAATAAAGTCAGCCACTGTTTCAACTGTTTCCCCATTGATTTGCCATGAAGTGATGGGGCCGAATGGTGTGATCTTAGTTTTCTGAATGTTGAGCTTTAAGCCAACTTCACTCTCTTCTTTCAATTTCATCAATAGGTTCTTTAGTTCATCTTCACTTTCTGCCGTAAGGCTGGTGTCATCTTCATATGTGAGGTTATTTCTATTTCTACCAGCAATATTTATTCCAGCTTGTGTTTCATCCAGTCCAACATTTCTCATGATGTACTCTGCATAAAAGTTAAATAAACAGGGTGGTAATATACAGCCTTGACGAACTCCTTTTCCTATTTGGAACCAATCTGTTGTTCCATTTCCAGTTCAAACTGTTGCTTCTTGACCTACATACAGATTTCTCAAGATGCAAGTCAGGCAGTCTGGTTTTTCTATCTCTTTAAGAATTTTCTGCAGTTTGTTGTGGTCCACCCAGTCAAAGGCTTTGGCATAGTCAATAAAACAAAAGTAGCTGTGTTTCTGGAACTCTTTTGATTTTTCTATGATCCAACAGATGTTGGCAATTTGATCACTTGTCCCTCTGCCTTTTCTAAATCCAGCTTCAATATCTGGAAGTTCACAGTTCATGCACTGTTGAAGCTTGACATGGAGCATTTTGAGCATTACTTTGCTAGCATGTGAGATGAGTGCAATTGTGTGGTAGTTTGAAATTTCTTTGGCATTGCCATTCTTTAGGATTGGAATGAAAACTGACTTTTTCCAGTCCTGTGGCCACTGCTGAGTTTTCCAAATTTGCTGGCATATTGAGTGCAGCACTTTCATAGCATCATCTTTTAGGATTTGAAAGAGCTCAACTGGAATTCCATGACCTCCACTAGCTTTGTTCATAGAGATGCTTCCTAAGACCCACTTGACTTCTCATTTCAGTATGACTGGTTCTAGATGAGCGATGAAACCATCATGGTTATCTGGGTCATGAAGATATTTTTCGTATAGTCCTCCTGTGTATTGTTGCCACCTCTTCTTAAGGTCCATTAATTCTCCATTTCTGTCCTTTATTGTGCCCATTTTTTTCATGAAATGTTCCCTTTGTCTCCAATTATCTTGAAGAGATCTCTAGTCTTTCTCATTCTATTGTTTTCTTAGATTTCTTTGCATTGATCGCTAAGGAAGCCTTTCTTATCTCTCCTTGCTATTCTTTGGAACTCTGCATTTAAATGGGTATATTTTTCCTTTCACCCTTTGCTTTTCATTTCTCTTCTTTTCTCAGCTATTGGTAAGGCCTTCTCAGACAACAGTTTGCCTTTTTCCATTTCTTTTCCTTGGGGATGGCAGAAAGTGAAGAAGAACTAAAGAGCCTCTTGAAGATAGTGAAAGAGGAGAGTGATAAAGTTGGCTTAAAACTCAACATTCAGAAAACTAATATCATGTGATCAGTCCCATAACTTCATGGGAAATAGATGAGGAAACTGTGGAAACAGGGAGAGACTTCATTTTTGTAGGCTCCAAAATCACTCCATATGCTGACTGCAGCCATTAAATTAAAAGACACTTGCTCCTTGGAAGAAAAATTATGACCAGCCTAGGCAGCATAGTGAAAAACAGAGACATTACTTTGCCAACAAAGGTCCATCTAGTCAAAGCTTGTTTTTTCCAGTAGTCGTGTATGGATGTTAAGAGTTGTGCTATAAAGAAATCTGAGTGCCAAAGAATTGATGCTTTTGAACTGTGGTGTTGGAGAAGACTATTGAGAGTCTCTTGGACTCAAAGGAGTTCAAACCAGTTCATCCTAAAGGAAATCAGTCCTGAATATTCATTGGAAGGACTGATGCTTAAGCTGAAACTCCAATACTTTGACCACCTGATGGGAAGAACCAACTCATTGGAAAATACCCTGATGCTGGGAAAGATTGAAGGCAGGAGGAGAAGTGGATGATGGAGGATGAGATGGCTGGATGACACCACCAACTCAATGCACATGAGTTTGAATAAGTTCCCAGTATTTTTGATGGACAGAGAAGCCTGGCATGCTGCAGTCCATGCATTTGCAAGGAGCTGGACACTACTGAGCAACTGAACTGAACTGAACTGAACTGACTGGCATAGCACCTATACTAATTTTCTCTCCTGGTTGACACAGCAGCCATAGCAGCAGACACACGATATTTTCTTTTGTGTCTGATTCAATAGACACAGCAGTGATGCAGCAGTAATTCCTGCCACTTTCTAGGTGGAGCTCATATAAGCATACCTCACACAACCCATGAACAAGCAAGTATCTTGTGATGTACATGTGCAGTGCTATAAATGATCTCAGCTATTACACAGTCAATATTTACAAATCGTGGAGTGAGAGAGTCTAAACATGCCATCTTGGCCAATTTGCTCTCTCCCTACACTCCACCCTTTCAAGGGTCTCTTGCCTCACATTCTATGCACAGTCCATCTTCTGTGATATTCCCTTGGCAAGTAACATTGATCCTGGGATTTACATCTTGAAACAGCAGTAGCTACAACAGCAGTTACATCCCTGTTGCTGCTTCTACTAAGTCACCTCAGTCATGTCCAACTCTCTGTGACCCCATAGATGGCAGCTCACTAGGCTCCCCCATCCCTGAGATTTTCCAGGCAAGAACACTGGGGTGGGTCGCCATTTCCTTCTCCAATCATGAAAGTGAAAAGTGAAAGTGAAGTCACTCAGTCGTGTCTGACCCTCAGCGACCCCATGGACTGCAGCCTACCAGGCTCCTCTGTCTATGGGATTTTCCAGGCAAGAGTACTGGAGTGAGTTGCCATTGCCTTCTCCGAGTTAAATCCCTAATACATAGCAAAACCCAATACCAGGTATCACCTGGAAGTCATGTTGAATCCTAGCCCTCACCAGGCTATAAGAACCACCCATGTGGAGTGCCTTTATTTTCCATGTCCAAGTCCAGTCCACAGTTTGACCTTGTGAAACTGAAGGAAAACCTCCACAGAGGCAGCTCCAACCATTGCAAGTTTTCTATTAAGGACCTGAAAAACCCCCACAGGTGTCAGGCCCTCCCTTTGAAGGAGGGGATCTTTGCAGTGTCCACAGTCCACCAACATGATTACACTTTTCTAAATCTGAGGACACACCCTTTATAATGCACTGTCTATATAGGACACAGCCCTTACAATATACCTCGGCACAGATCAGCCCACATTTGCATCTGTATAAGGTAGACGGAAGCCTTGCCAGCTCCAGCCCCCTTCAGGGTCTTCACACTTTTAAAATGGCATCTCACATTCTGTCCCTCTACTTCTCTCAGTAAAGACCTGCAAAATCACCCATAGGTGCTGGGCCCATTCCTCTGTTCCAGAGTCACAAAAGCCAAGCTGCCAAGTTTCCCCTTGATTTTGCTGCTTACCCAAGTCGACCAACTCCACATGAGTATATAATCAATATGTCATTAATCAGTCACATTGGGGGCCCCTTGAGGATGTACCCAAGGGGCCATTGGCAGCTTATGTTTCACTTTTTGCCACAAAATGGGCTTCACCACCAAGCAGGGACCCATGGTCTCACAGTGTTCGTCATCGTCCCTCATTACCTCATAGGCCAAGGCACTGGCTTCCTCAAGACCACACACCAGAGTCACAAAAGCCAAGCTGCCAAGTTTCCCCTTGATTTTGCTGCTTACCCAAGTCGACCAACTCCACATGAGTATATGATCAATATGTCATTAATCACTCACATTGGGGGCCCCTTGAGGATGTACCCAAGGGGTCATTGGCAGCTTATGTTTCACTTTTTGCCGCAAAATGGGCTTCACTACCAAGCAGGGACCCATGGTCTCACAGTGTTCGTCATTGTCCCTCATTACCTCATAGGCCAAGGTGCTGGCTTCCTCAAGACCACACATCTCTTGTTCAGCATGTGTATATGCTATTCTAGTTCTTCTTGTCTCTGCAGTTTGTGCACTGGTGCAGCATCACATAAGGCACTTTCCATATTCACCTTCAGGTCAGTCAGGAAAACCCACCCCATGGTGCCAGTGGCAGTCTGTGCTGTCTTGTTTGGTAAATGGGAACTCACTGCCTGTAATGCTACCCAGGGAACCGTCCACCACCTTCCCAATCTTCCACTGGAGCCCAAGCTGAGAGAATTGCAGCCACACACACAGTACCACACAGTATATGGTGGCCATGGGCTTCTTCCATCCAGTGGAGTCTCTGGCTCTTCTACCTGCTGGATATCTTGCCACCTTTTCTTCTTTGGAGCCTCAGGCTCCTCTACCTCCTGGGTATCCTGTTGACCACGCCAATTGTATTACTGATTCTGATTGTGATGCCAACTGTCTTGCTATATCTCAATGTGCACACTGTTTGCTGAACCCAGGGTAGGTAAGTATGAGTTAAGAGGCTGGAAGAAGACTGGAGAGGCCATAGGAACTGCAGACACTTTTTTTCTCTCCTGGCTGACACAGCAGCCATAGCAGCAGACACTCTGTATTCTCTCCTCTTGTGGCTGACTCAACAGACACAGCCGTGATGCAGCAGTAATTCCCACTGCTTTCTAGGTGGAGCTCCTATAAGCATACTGCACACAACCCATGGCCAAGCAAGGACCCATGATGGACATGAGCAGTGCTAAAAATGATCTCAGCTATTACATAGTCATTATTTACAAAACATGGCGTGAGAGAGCCTGAACATGCCATCCTGGCCAATTTCCTCTCTCCCCACACAAGTCTGCTCTGCTGCTGCTGCTAAGTCACTTCAGTCGTGTCCAACTCTGTGCGACCCCTTAGACAGCGGTCCACCAATCTCCGCCATCCCTGGGATTCTCCAGGCAAGAACACTGGAGTGGCTTGCCATTGCCTGCTCCGCCACATAAGTCTACTATACTTCAATAAAGACAGATGAGAGGCAGAATGTCACATCCTCATAATATGACAGGTGAATGTTACCTGGATGTCTTATAATATGAATATCTTGAGAAGGATTATAATTAAAGTTATATTTAAAGTTACTTTCTGGATAAATAAACAAATTGTCTAGATAGTGGATCTACCAAATTATTCTATAAAATGTTAGGTAAAAACTCTTTCAGAGTCTTCAGTCTTCAGAGTCTGTTGCAGTCACTCAAGTCTGCTATGAAAGCAGCCTTAGATTATATGCAAAGAAATGTGTGGCTATGTTCCAGCTAAACTTTAATTATAAAGTGGTGGCAGGCAAGATTTGGCCCATGGGCCACTAGTTTCCAATTCCTGGATTAGATAATTAAGCAGATTATCCAAAGTGGATACCTACATATTGAAGCTTTTGTTCTCATCTTTCTAAAAAAAAAAAAATGAATACATGAAAATTATTGTTGGAAATCTCTTAATTAAGTTATATTTAGTCAATTTATTTTTTAATTTAAATTTATTTATTTTAATTGGAGGCTAATTACTTTACAATGTTGTATTGGTTTTGCCATACATCAACATGAATCTGCCACAGGTGTACATGTGTTCCCCATCCTGAATCCCCCTTCCACCTCCCTCCCTGTACCATCCCTCTGGGTCATTCCAGTGCACCAAAAAAAAAAAAAAAAAATGAATACATGAAAATTATTGTTGGCAATCTCTTAATTAAGTTATATTTAGTAAATTTATTTTTTTAATTTAAATTTATTTATTTTAATTGGAGGCTAATTACTTTACAATGTTGTATTGGTTTTGCCATACATCAACATGAATCTGCCACAGGTGTACATGTATTCCCCATCCTGAATCCCCCTTCCACCTCCCTCCCTGTACCATCCCTCTGGGTCATTCCAGTGCACCAGCCTCAGCAAATGAAGCAACTGACAAAGAACTAATCTCAATTAACTTTTAAAAAATTTCCTAGGTATACTTCTCAACATGATTTATATTTCCACAACTAGTTACTCTCTGCAATTTCATTGTTTTCAACTTAAAGCTATATTGTACACTAAATAATCATATCTAAACCTGATCTATTTCACTCAAAGAAAAAAATTAACAATGAAAAAACTGAAGTAGAACATTGTACTCTAATTTATTTTAGTTATTGTTGAGAAAGACCTGTTTATTATCAGGATTTGTTTATTTTATTAGGTGATTGCTACAATTGGTCATTTTACTAAAGTTAAACTTTATATTTAAGTACTGAAATCATTAAGGATTTATAATTTAGAACAGAGTCATCTACTTCTGGTTTTATTTGTTTTATGGTGAGATAATCTCTTTACTAAAGTCTTTCTTCTTTTGTTAAAAGCTTAATTAATTGGTCAAACAAATGTTTTACAGCACATACTAAAACCACAAGTTTCTTATCTAAATGCAGGCAAGAATTGGATCCATGTAAAGCTGAACAGATTATTCTAGGAAGGACTATAAAAAATAAAATATTTAAGTACTGAAATCATTAAGGATTTATAATTTAGAACAGAGTCATCTACTTCTGGTTTTATTTGTTTTATAGTGAGATAATCTTTTTATGAAAGTCTTTCTTCTTTTGTTAAAAGCTTAATTAATTGGTCAAACAAATGTTTTACAACACATACTAAAACCACAAGTTTCTTATCTAAATGATTGCAGGCAAGAATTGGATCCATGTAAAGCTGAACAGATTATTCTAGGAAGGACTATAAAAAAAACAAGAGAATCTATCAACCACATACCTGGAAAGTCCCTTCCAGAATCTAGGGCTGCCTTTCTTGGTAGAGTTCCAGTTCATACAGTGTATCAGGTTATTCTGTTACTGATACAAAATATTTTCATCATGTCTTTTTTGAAAAAAAAAAAAAAGGTAGGAAAACTTTAGAATTTTCCTGATTAGTAGGATCATCTACATGGTTTCTTTTCCTTATTTTTTCATTCTACTAACATATATGGCTTCACCTATTCTCCCAAAGTATACTAAAAATGTACTGTTCTCATTACACAGAATTATTCCAGTATCAAGTTGCTTTTCTATCTTAATGGCCATGCATGCCCATTATATATATATATATATTTCCACAACTACTAGTTACAGTGTTTTTTTTTCACTTTATTCTTAACTTTAAGCATCAGTCTCTTTATTTTCAAGAACTAAGGAGATACCCCTTGTCCAAGGTAAGGAGCAGCGGCTCTGCTTTGTGGAGCAGCCATGAAGAGATACCCCACACCCAAGGTAAGAGAAACCCAAGTAAGATGGTAGGTGTTGCAAGAGGGAATCAGAGGGCAGACACACTGAAATCACACTCACAGAAAACGAGTCAATCTAACTAGGACCACACCCTTGTCTAACTCAATGAAACCAAGCCATGCCTGGGGGGCAACCCAAGATGGGTGGGTCATGGTGGAGAGGTCTGACAGAATGTGGTCCACTGGAGAAGGGAATGACAAGCCACTTCAGTATTCTTGCCTTGAGAACCCCATGAACAGTATGAAAAGGCAAAATGATAGGATACCAAAAGAGAAACTCCCCAGGTCAGTAGGTGCCCAATATGCTACTGGAGATCAGTGGAGAAATAACTCCAGAAAGAATGAACGGATGGAGCCAAAGCAAAAACAATACCCAGTTGTGGATGTGACTGGTGATAGAAGCAAGATCCTATACTATAAAAAGCAGCATTGCATAGGAACCTGGAATGTCAGGTCCATGAATCAAGGCAAATTGAAAGTGGTCAAACAAGAGATGGCAAGGGTGAACATCGACATTCTAGGAATCAGTGAACTAAAACGGACTGGAATGGGTGAATTTAACTCAGATGACCATTACATCTACCACTGTGGACAGGAATCCCTCAGAAGAAATGGAGTAGCCATCATGGTCAACAAAAGAGTCTGAAATGCAGTACTTGGATGCAATCTCAGGAACGAAAGAATGATCTCTGTTCATCTCCAAGGCAAACCATTCAATATCACAGTTATCCAAGTCTATGCCCCAACCAGTAACGCTGAAGAAACTGAAGTTGAACATTTTTATGAAGACCTACAATATATTTTAGAACTAACACCCAAAAAAGATGTCCTTTTCATTATAGGGGACTGGAATGCAAAAGTAGGAAGTCAAGAAACACCTGGAGTAACAAGCAAATTTGGCCTTGGAATGTGGAATGAAGCAGGCCAAAGACTAATAGAGTTTTGCCAAGAGAATGCACTGGTCATAGCAAACACCCTCTTCCAACAACACAAGAGAAGACTCTACACATGGACATCACCAGATGGTCAACACCAAAATCAGACTGATTATATTCTTTGCAGCCAAAGATGGAG
Source organism: Aepyceros melampus (assembly GCA_006408695.1). Lineage (NCBI taxonomy): Eukaryota > Metazoa > Chordata > Mammalia > Artiodactyla > Bovidae > Aepyceros > Aepyceros melampus. Next base: position 9,446 of record SJXQ01011403.1, read on the forward strand.
AAGCTCTATACAGTCAACAAAGACAAGACCGGGAGCTGACTGTGGCTCAGATCATGAACTCCTNCACCCAAAAAAGATGTCCTTTTCATTATAGGGGACTGGAATGCAAAAGTAGGAAGTCAAGAAACACCTGGAGTAACAAGCAAATTTGGCCTTGGAATGTGGAATGAAGCAGGCGAAAGACTAATAGAGTTTTGCCAAGAAAATGCACTGGTCATAGCAAACACCCTCTTCCAACAACACAAGAGAAGACTCTACACATGGACATCACCAGATGGTCAACACCAAAATCAGATTGATTATATTCTTTGCAGCCAAAGATGGAGCAGGTCTATACAGTCAACAAAGACAAGACTGGGAGCTGACTGTGGCTCAGATCATGAACTCCTTATTGCCAAATTCAGACTTAAATTGAAGAAAGTGGGCAACACCACTAGACCGTTCAGGTATGACCTAAATCAAATCCCTTTTATTTTTAGATCCCCTATTATAATTTGTCCAGTAGAATCCTTCATTTGAAATGTTTATGCTAATATTTATTGAATACTCAATATACATTGGACACTGTTCTAAGTGCTTTAAATGTACTAAATGAAGTCTCAAAATAATTGAATAGCTGTTATTATTATCTCTGCTTTGCGCTTTGGGAAACTGAACCATAGAGAGCTTAAATAATTTAGCCAAGATCCCTTGACTGCTAAGAAGCAGAGCTACATTTGATTCCAGAAACCATGTCATGAATCATTAATCTCACACACAAATCCGTATCTGTAGATACATGGATACAGAAACAGAGAGATAGAAAGAGACTGATCAAAAAAGCTAAAAAATTATATTTGTGATATAATCAGGTAATGTCATGCTTTTGAACTCAAATGACAGCTCAATATTCTCAAAGCCAAATTTGTTTTATAAAATCTCAAAGCCAACTCTTTTAAATAACCACTGTGGAAAAGTAGACAGGACATGTCTGCATGTTCCAGTGCCTTAATGTTCAGTTGTCTTACCTGAAAAATTTTTAATAAACAAACAACAAAAAAAATGGCAGTCTGACATCTTTTGTGATTTACAGCACCAAGATACTTCCGCAAAGAAGAATTAGAGTGGGAGAACTGGTATTTGAGGAAATCATTGATGAATTGATCTTATACTAAGATGATTGGTTTGTCTGGCTTTTCTCTCAAGATGATTCACTGGTTGGCTGCTTACATCAACTATTTTAGAGCAGAGTGTTCTTTCATCGGGAATTGTTCTTTTTTTTGTGAAACAGAAATAATGGACACTTGACAGTTTAAAGATGCTTCTGTTCTTGCCACTGAAATTGTCTTTGGTAGCAAGTTAAAAAAAAATGGATGCAGTTGTTCAATTCAGATATTTGTCGTTTCTTTGGACAACACATTTAATATGCTTAGAGCCCTCTGAATAGAGGGACTAACAAATAATCACGGTACACAATGATAAACTCTTATGTAATATCTATGATTCAAAAACTGTTGAAAAACAAGTTTGTTTAAATCAGATTGCCTTGCTGTTACAAAAAGTAAGGAATCAACTTGCTAAATATTATTCTGAAATATATATTTAAAAAAGGCAAGTGGATAGATGATACAATTATAAACTCTGTGTGTGTGTGTGTGTGTGTGTGTGTGTGCTCAGTTGCTTCAGTTATGTCAGACTCTTTGCAACTCCATGGACCATAACCCACCAGACTTTTCTCCATGGATTTTTACGGGCAAGAATAATGGAGAGGATTGTCATGCCCTCCTACAAGGGATCTTTCTGTCCCAGGGATCGAATCCACGTCTCCTTCATTGCAGGTGGGTTCTTTACCATTGAGCCACTGGGGAAGTCCATATATCTAAACTATTATGATGTATATTTTATAAAATGTCATTTGGTAGAAATATATTGAAATGTTAATTCTTTTCTAATAAAATGTGTAATTACACCTGACTTACAGTAGTGCATGCTAAGTTGTTTCAGTGTGTCTGACTATTTCTGACTCTACAAAGTGTAACTTGCCAAGCTCCTCTGTCCATGGGATTTTCTAGGCCAGAATACTGGAGTGGATTGCCATTTCCTTCTAGAGGGATCCTCCTGACCCAGCTATTGAACCCCACCTCTTAAGTCTCCCATATTGGCAGGTGGGTTCTTTACAACTAGTGCTATCAATTTCCACTAGAGATGATGATTACCGTTATACATTTGTGTGAAAAAGGTCATGCATTTCTTCATAAAGAAAAACCTTTATAAATTACTATATATTAATTGAATTAAATAATTAATATATCTATTTAAATATTTTATTGTAAGCCAGGAGGTGATATTATTGTTATTACAGAGTTAAGAAGATACTACTACATGATGTTAATTTTTAATCTTATGAGCTCTCTATGCCAGTTACATGACTTTGCTCGTATGCTGAACTTAAGTTCTAACATTTTTAAGAGGTTACAAACAAAATAATCACTTACACAATCCTTGGATAAATAACTGATCTCATGATAGATATTAAAAAATTTCAATTAGGCAGATACTGAATCTATCATTGAGGTATTTGTAGTCATTATAACACATTTGGTTATATAGCATTAGATCTGATATATGTAAAAAGTTGTTACATGTATTATTATTCAACATTATACCTATCAAATACTAGATCTGGATCTGGCAAACAATTTCTTTTTTTATTTTCAATTTTTATTTTTACTTTATTTTACTTTACAATACTGTATTGGTTTTGCCATACATTGACATGAATCCACCACTGGTGTACACGAGTTCCCAATCCTGAACCCCCCTCCCACCTCCCACCCCATATCATCTCTCTGGATCATCCCCGTGCACCAACCCCAAGCATCCTGTATCCTGTATCAAACATAAACTGGATTCGTTTCTTACATGATAGTTTACATGCTTCAGTGCCATTCTCCCAAATCATCCCAACCTCTCGCTATCCCTCAGAGTCCAAAAGTCCATTCTATACATCTGTGTCTCTTTTCCTGTCTCGCATACAAGGTTATCATTACCATGTTTCTAAATTCCATGTATATGTGTTAGTATACTGTATTGGTGTTTTTCTTTCTGACTTACTTCGCTCTGTATAATAGGCTCCAGTTTCATCCACCTCATTAGAACTGATTCAAATGTATTCTTTTTAATGGCTGAGTAATACTCCATTGTGTATAGGTACCACAGCTTTCTTATCCATTCATCTGCTGATGGACATCTAGGTTGTTTCCATGTCCTGGCTATTATAAACAGTGCTGCAATGAACATTGAGGTACATGTGTCTCTTTTAATCTGGTTTCCTGTGTATATGCCCAGCAGTGGGATTGCTGGGTCATATGGCACTTCTATTCGTAATTTTTAAAGGAATCTCCACACTGTTCTCCATAGTGGCTGCACTAGTTTGCATTCCCACCAACAGTGTAAGAGGGTTCCCTTTTCTCTACACCCTCTCCAGCATTTATTGCTTGCAAATTTTGGATCACAGCCATTCTGACTGGTGTAAAATGGTACCTCATTGTGGTCTTGATTTGTATTTCTCTGATAATGAGTGATGTTGAGCATCTTTTCATGTGTTTGTATTTTATAAATATAATATCAAAAATACTTATTCTTCTGTAATAATTTTGACCATATGAAAATATTTCAAAAATATTAACAAATTGACTCCACTGGGATAAAAAATAATAAGTCACAGTAATTGACTATAGATAGTCTAGTATCAGAAGGTTTAGTGATAGAAAACTTGTTTACTTTGTTCACCAAAACTGTAGATAAAAGCAAAGTCAATTCAGATGTTGCACAGACAATATTGCATAAGAACCTGGAATGTTAGGTCCATTAATGGAGGTAAATTAATAGTGGTCAAACACAAATAGCAAGAATAAACATTGACATTTTAGGAATCAGTGAACTAAAAATGTACTGGGATGGGTGAATTTAATTCAGATGACCACTATATGTACTACTGTGGGCAAGATCTCATAGAAGAAATGGAGTAGCAGTCATAGTCAAGAAAGGAGACTGAAATACAGTACTTGGGTGCAGTCTCAAAAGTGACAGAATGATCTCTGCTCATTTCCAAGGCAAACCACTCAGTGTCACAGTAATCCAAGGCTATGCCCTAACTAATGCTGAAGAAGCTGAAGCTGACCAGTTCTATGATGACCGACAAGACCTTCCAACACCAAAAAAATGCCTTGTTCATCATGGGGGCTGGAATGAAAAACTAGGAAGTCAAAAGATACCTGGTGGAACAGGCAAATCTGGCCTTGGAGTACAAAATGAAGCAAGGCAAAGGCTAACAGAGTTTTGCCAAGAGAACACACTGGTCATAGCAAACACTCTCTTCAAACAACACAAGATACGACTCTACACATGGACATCACCAAATGGTCAATACCAAAATCAGATGGGTTATATTCTTTGCAGTCAAATAAGAAGAACCTCTACAGTCATCAAAAACAAGACAGGTAGTTGACTGTGGCTCACATCATGAACTTCTTTGCACAAAATTCAGATTAAGTTGAAGATAGTAGAGAAAAGCACTAGGTCATTCATATATGACCTAAATCAAATCCCTTCTATTGTACACTGGATTATAGATTCAAGGGATTAGACCTGATAGAGTGCTTGAAGAACTATGGACAGGGGTTAATATTATTGTACAGGAGGATGTGATCAAAAACATTCCCAAGAAAAAGAAATGCAAAAGGCAAAATGATTGAGGAGGACTTGCAAATAACTGAGAAAAGAAGAGAAGCAAAAGGCAAATGAGAAAAGGAAAGATGTATCCATTTGAATGCAAGTTCTAAAAAATAGCAAGGAGAGATAAGAAATACTTCCTCAGTGATAAATGCAAAGAAATAAAGGAAAAAATAGAATGGGAAAGACTAAAGATCTCTTCAAGGAAAAGAGAGAATACAAAAAAAAAAAAATCATGCAAAGTAGGGCACAATAAAGGACAGAAATGAAATAAAGCTAAAAGAAGCAGAAGAGATTAAGAAGAGGTGGCAAGAATAAACAAAAGAACTATACAGAAAAGGTCTTAATGACCCAGAAAACCACGATGGTGTGATCAATCACCTAGAGCCAGACATCCTGAAATGTGAAGTCAAGTGGGCCTTAGGAAGCATCATTATGAACAAAGATAATGAGATGATGGAATTCTAGATGAGCTGTTTCAAATCCTGAAAGATGATGCTGTGAAAGTGCTGCACTCAATATGCCAGCAAATTTGGAAAACTCAGTAGTGGTCACAGTACTGGAAAAGGTCCATTTTCATTTCAATTCCAAAGAAAGACAATGACAAAGAATGTTGTCAGACTATCTCACAACTGCACTCATCTCACATGCTAGTAAAGTAATGCTTAAAATTCTCCAAGCCAGGTGCAATATGTGAACCATGAACTTCCAGATATTCAAGCTTGTTTTAGAAAAGGGAGAGGAACCAGAGATCAAATTGCCAACATCTGCTGGATCATAGAAAAAGCAAAAGAGTTCCAGAAAAACATCTATTTCTGCTTCATTGACTATGTCAAAGCCTTTGACTCTGTGGATCACAATAAACTGTGGAAAATTCTGAGAGAGATGGGAATACCAGACCACTTAACCTGCCTCTTGAGAAACCTATATGCAGGTCAGGAAGCAACAGTTAGAACTGGACATGGAACAACAGACTGGTTCCAAATAGGAAAAGGAGTACGTCAAGGCTGTATATTGTCACCCTGCTTATTTAACATATATGCAGAGTACATCATGAGGCATGTTAGGCTGGAAGAAGCCCAAGCTGGAATCAAGATTGCCAGGAAAAATATCAATAACCTCAGAATGCAGATGAGACCACCCTTATGGCAGAAAGTGGAGAGGAACTAAAGAGCCTCTTGATGAAAGTGAAAGAGGAGAGTGAAACATTTGGCTTAAAGCTCAACATTCAGAAAGCTTAGATCATGGCATCCAGTCCCATCACTTCATGACAAATAGATGAGAAACAGTGGAAACAGTGTCAGACTTTATTTTTCTGGGCTCCAAAATCACTGTAGATGGTGACTGCAGCCGTGAAATTAAAAGACACTTACTCCTTAGAAGGAAAGTTATGACCAACCTAGATAGTATCTTCAAAAGCAGAAACATTACTTTGCCAACAAAAGCCTGTCTAGTCAAGGCTATGGTTTTTTCCCAATAGTCATGTATGGTTGTGAGAGGTGGACTATAAAGAAAGCTGAGCAGAAAAGAATTTATGCTTTTGAAGTGTGGTGTTGGAGAAGACTCTTGAGAGTCCCTTGGATTGCAAGGAGATCTAACTCGTCCATCCTAATGGATATCATTCCTGGGTGTTCATTGGAAGGACTGATGTTGAAGCTGAAACTCCAATACTTTGGCCACCTGATGCGAAGTGCTGACTCATTTGAAAAGATCCTGATGCCGGGAAAGATTGAGGACAGGAGGAGAAGGGGACAACAGAGGATGAGATGGTTGGATGGCTCAGCGACTCAATGAACATGGGTTTCGGTGAACTCCGGGAGTTGGTGATGAACAGGGAGGCCTGGTGTGCTGTGGTTCATGGGGTCACAAAGAGTCGGACATGACTCAGAGACAGAAATGAAGTGAACTGAACTGAGGATTCAATAGTATGTGAGCTGAGAACGTCCAGATGTTCAAGTTGAATTTAGCAAAGGCAGAGCAATCAGAGATCAAATTGCCAACATCTGTTGAATCATCAAAAAAGCAAGAGAGTTCCAGAAAAAACATCTGCTGCTGTTGCTGCTGCTAAGTCGCTTCAGTCGTGTGCAACCCCATAGAGGGCAGCCCACCAGGCTCCCCTGTTCCTGGGATTCTCTAGGCAAGAACACGGAGTGGGTTGCCATTTCCTTCTCCAATGCATGAAAGTGAAAAGTGAAAGTGAAGTCACTCATTCATGTCTGAGTCTTCATGACCCCATGGACTATAGCCTACCAGGCTCCTCCATCTATGGCATTTTCCAGGCAAGAGTACTGGAGTGGGGTGCCATTGCCCTCTCCAAGAAAAACATCTACTTCTGCTTTATTGACTACACCAAAGCCTTTGACTGTGTGGATCACAAGACTGGAAAATTCTTAAAGAGATGGAATACCAGAGCCCCCTGACCTGCCTCTTGAGCCATCTATATGCAGATCAAGACGCAACAGTTAGAAACAAACTTGGAACAATGAATGGTTCCAAATTGGGAAAGGAGTACAAGGTTGTATATTGTCACTCTGCTGATTTAACCTATATGAAGTGTACCTTATGCATAATGCAAGGCTGGTTGAAGCACAAGTTAGAATCAAGATTGTAGAGAAATATCCATAACCTCAGATATGCACATGACACTACTCTTATGGCAGAAAGTGAAGAGGAACTAAAAAAATCTCTTGATTAAAGTGAAAGAGAGAGTGAAAAAGCTGGCTTAAATCTCAACTTTCCAAAAACGAAGATCATGGTATCTGGTACCATCATTTCATGGCAAATATAGGGAAACAATGGAAAGAGTGACAGGATTTATGTTCTTAGTCTCCAAAATCACTGCAAATGGTGACTGCAGCCATGAAATTAAAAGATGCTTACTCCTTGGAAGAAAAGCTATTATTACCCTAGACAGCATATTAAAAAGCAGAAACACTACTTTACCTACAAAGTCTGTCTAGTCAAAGCTATGATTTTTCCAATAGTCATGTATGGATGTGAGAATTGGACTATAAAGAAACCTGAGTGCTGAAAAATTGATGCTTTTGAACTGTGGTGTTGGAGAAGACTCTTGAGAGTCCCTTGAACAGCAAGGGGATTAAACCAGTCAATTCTAAAATAAATCAAGTCTGAATATTCATTGGAAGGACTGCTGCTGAAGCTGAAGCTGAAGACCCTGGCCACCTGATGGGAAGAACTGACTCCTTGGAAAAGACCCTGATGCTGGGAAGGACTGAAAGCAGGAGGAGAAGAGGATGACAGAGGATGAGATTGTTGGATAGCATCACCTACTCAATGAACATGAGTTTGAGCAAGCTCCCAAAGTTGGTAAAGGACAGCGAAGTCTGGCATGCTGCAGTCCATGGGGTCTCAAAGAGTCGGACATGACTGAGTGACTGAACTGATAGTTTAAACTTTACAAAAAATACAATATATTCTCAAAACGACTGCAAAATACCATTCCACACTGATTCTTTTTTTTTCCCCAAAGGCTTAACTTTTTCAGAAACTCAGATTATAAAACCTCTTAATAAATAATCCCCAAATACCAGTTGCTTAACACACAAACCATTATTCTTTCTATATGCTCAATAGACTTAACGGTGAGGTATAGTAGGACAAAATCCAAAAGGCCTTTGAGAATCAGTCTTCTTCTAGCTAGAAAGTTCTAACTACAAGAAGCCCTCAGTGGGATCTTCTGAATCTAGATGACATTCTGGAAAAGAGAAAGAAAATGGCACATCTGGTTTAACCACTTTGGCTTAAGGATATATATTCAATTGTGTTTATGTGACATGTAGTTATATAGCCTTATCTTGTTTAAAAGACATAGAAAATACAGTCTAGCAGTTCACCACATCAAAAAGAATGTGGATACTGAAAATCAGTTTAGGCAGCTTCTGCCACACATGAATTATAGAACTATTTTTTAATATAATTAGTTACTAACAATTACTAACAAGTATCTCATACTAGGGGTTTCCCCAGAGGCTCAGGGGTAAATAATCTGCCTACAATGAAGGAGTCTCAGAAGACACAGGTTCGATCTCTGTCTTGGGAAGATCCACTGGAGGAAGCTATGCTAACCCACTCCAGTATTTTTACCTGGAGAATCCCATGGACAGAGGAACCTGGTGGCTAGAGTTCATAGGTTCTCAAAAAGTCATACACAACTGAAGTGACTTAGCACACGGTATGTATCTTATAATAGAGACATTCATTCCATATATATGTGTAGGTATACTGTATTGGTGTTTTTCTTTCTGGCTTACTTCACTCTATAATTGGCTCCAGTTTCATCCACCTCATTAGAACTGATTCAAATGTATTCTTTTAATGGCTGAGTAATACTCCATTGTGTATAGGTACCACAGCTTTCTTATCCATTCATCTGCTGATGGGCATCTAGGCTGCTTCCATGTCCTGGCTATTATAAACAGTGCTGCGATGAACATTGGGGTATGGAATTTAGAAAGATGGTAACGATAACACTGTATGCAAGACAGCAAAAGAGACACAGATGTATAGAACAGTCTTTTGGACTCTGTGAGAGAGGGAGAGTGTCGGATGATTTGGGAGAATGGCATTGAAACATGTGTAATATCATATAAGAAAAGAATAGCCAGTCTAGGTTCGATGCAGGATACAGGATGCTTGGGGCTGGTGCACTGGGATGACCCAGAGAGATGGTATGGAGAGGGAGGTGGGGGGGGGTCAGGATTGGGATCACATTCACCCATGGTGAATTCATGTCAATGTATGGCAAAACCAATGCAGTATTGTAAAGTAAAATAAAATTTTTAAAAAGAGACATACAGAGTAAAAGAAAACAAAAAAGATTATTATATCTGCTCTTCAACATTTTTAAAAATTGCTACAAAAATTTTTAGCAATTGAGAGGTAAAAAAGCAGCAATAAGTGCATTTATAAAATGGTTATCATTTATTCATGATATGATTATTTGGAAATCTCTAGGAAAGCATAAACTAATAAAAGTACTTTTAAAGCTACAAATTGATCAATTAAAAATACATACTGAAATAGCAGTAGTTCTCCTGTAAACTTGATTCCTCAAAAAATCCAATTCAAAAGAGATATAAAGTAGAAAATTCACTCTCAATTTAATGGAAAAGTGTTGGATGGAAATGTGTCATTTCTGAACTATCTGAACAAAATATTAATTAATAGTCAATCTAAGAAAGAAATGGAAAATTTATTTGAGCCACATTGAGGGTTTTAACCTAGAACTGTCAGGAAGAGGTAAATGAGGAGGCATCTATATGTGATTTTGGCCAAGGGGATACATACAATAGAATACTCATGACAGTAAATGGTTGCTGCTGGCCACGAGGAAGAGATACCTTGGTTAATAGTGTTAGTGATTTTCTACATATGGAAAGATGCTTGAATCCAGATTCATAAAAAATTTCTCCTGAAAATATGAACTATCTGAGAACCAATTATGTCAGTGTTCCCATAGCACAGAAAGTCTCATCCTGATTTCTACCCTGAATTCCTTTCAAGTGTGTTTTGTAGGTCAATGACTGCAGGGGCTAATAATCTGACTCTTGTAGAACTGAAATCTGAGCAACACTCCTTACTCTGCAACTCTTTCCCTTTCGGTCTTAATTTTGACCAAGGTTTGGGAGGCAATGTGTGGCTAAGTGGTCCGTGGCACTAGGAATGCTCATTCCCAGGTCAGGAGAGGATTTCATTGGCCAATCAATGTGCTATTACTGACTGAGGCCCTGCTTTGCTGTTTGCTGTTCAGTCACTAAGTTGTTTGTGGCTCCAATGACTGCCGCATGCCAGGCTTCCCTGTGCTTCACTATCTCCCAGCGTTTGCTCATACTTACATTCACTGAATCAATGATTCCATCCAACTATCTCATCCTCTGTCATCCCCTTCTCCTCCTGCCCTCAACCTTTCCCAGCATCGTCTTTTCCAATGAGCTGGCACTTTGCACCAGATAGCCAAAGTACTGGAGCTGTGCTTAACATCAGCCCTTCCAATGAATATTCAGAGTTGATTTCCTTTAGGATTGACTAGTTTGGTCTCCTTGCTGTCCTAGGGACTCTCAAGAGTCTTCTTCAGCACCACAATTCGAAACCATGGTGCTCAGCCTTCTTCACAGTCCAACTCTCACATCTGTACATAACTACTGGAAAACCATAGCTTTGACTATACACACATTTGTTGGCAAAGTGATGTCTCTGCTTTTTAATATGCTGTTTAGTTTGTCATAGCTTTTCTTCCTAGGAACAAGAGTCTTTTAATTTTGTGATTGCCGTCACTGTCCTCAGTGACAGTAACCAAAATCTCCTGGAATGTCTATCTTAGTCTGTTAAGATCCAGGAAATTGTTCCCTCTTGTTGCTTCTTCCCATATCCAGAATTACATGTTACAATCATTGATCTTATAAAAACTATGTATTTGGTCAGTCACTTCAAGTTACCTAATAATCTTCAATAATTTTAACTGAGGCTCAGTCACATATTTAGTAATTCAAGAAACAATAATCATGTAAAAGGGAGAATTTAACATATAATATAATAATATTGCTAATAACATTAATAATATCATAAGTAAGTATGTAAGCTATAAACTTCCATTAGGTGTGGTCCAGTTTCTTCCCAGGTTATCTGACTAATCTGTTCTACACCAATCACAATCTTTAAGGGAAAGTATATATTGACATTGTACATAAAGCTCACCAAAGTTGTCTGCGTATGCAAGATGAGTGCACAGGACTGAGAAAGAAATGCTATCATCTAAAGAGTTACATGGCTGGCAACAGAAAGAGAATAATGGACCTTTATTGTTGATCAGGTATTTCTGCCATTGGGGACATCTGGTTCACACCTGATGCACATGCAAAATGCAAACTAGAGGTGAAGGAGACCAAAGGGCAGAGAGAAAGTTTTACATATAAATTTTTCTTGTCTTACTTAATACATGAATTTTTATTTCATCAATTGGAAAAGTCAATGATTTTCTACAAGTTCTTTTTGTAAATATACAAAACAAAATCTAAGAACAATGAAAAAAATTAGGTGGAATGTTGGGAATTTAACAATGTAAGTACAAAGTAAAAGTCACTCAGTCGCATCCAACTCTGCGACCCCATGTACTATATAGTCCATGGAATTCTCCAGGCCAGAATACTAGAGTGGGTAGCCTTTCCCTTCTCTAGGGGATCTTCCAAACCCTGGGATCGAACCCAGGTCTCCTGCATTGCAGGTGGATTCTTTACCAGCGCTAAAGAAGTCTATATGTACAAACATAATCTGGAAAAAAGTAAATGTGAGGTAGAATAATCATTATGAAACAATTATCCTGAAAATATAAAACTAGTGAAAGAAAATATACCAAAATACTTCTCTAATCTTATGGAACAGAACTTCTCAAAATATTAAAAGAATATATAAACAGAAGGAGAAATAATTTTGACTTTTTTTTGCTATTTTGCTGTTATATATAAAATATACATATATACATATAATATTGCCATTAAAAAGAAATCAGAATAACAAAACATTTCAAATGTTATTGATAGTATATTTGTATCAATAACATAAAATCAATAAGAAAATATGAAGACAATTAAATTTAGACAACAGATAATTGTTGTTATGATTGCAAAATCATGATATTATAATTTTACCTATTCATACATATATCACATGGTAGGAAATAATTTCCATTTTTAAGATATGATAATGTCATCTATTTCTATCCACTATTAAAGCTCTCATATTCTTTCTATTCTTGGAGCAATGATAGCTTTCAATATTTGAGAATGGCATTATAGTATTAATAGAAAGTGTCAAATTGTATTGATTGTGTAATGTTATAATTCTAACTTACAGTTTTAGAGATTTAGTGCATATGAATTTTGCTGTTCAATATTTTTTAAAGCATTCAAAAGACACCCTCTTCATGTCAAGTAATTTTTCAAATCTTTAATGTTGGCCACAATTCCAGCAGAGTTATTCCGAGTTGCTCAAACTCAGCAATTTCATACTCTCTCTCTCTCTTTTAGATAACACACATAATTTGGGCTTTAAATACCACAGGGGAAAAAAAATTATGAAAACTAGAACGAACTAATATATACAGAAATGCATTGTTAATTTTATCTACAAACAGGCCACTCCATCTGTTCAAACATAATGTTCCAAACCAAGGAATATGTTCCAAACCAAAGAGCATGATATTTGACAGATGGAAAGGTCTGTAAGCCTGTCTGGAGCACAGAATACTATAGAGTTTGTACCAGGTCCAATTTTCCATGCTAAATGAAATCTAATCGAAATTTCTTCCCAGTACACATAAAAATCAGCACCAATTTTACCAATTGCTTTGCATCATAGACCGATTTATTTAATTTATTTTCTTTCTCATACACAAGAAACCCATATGTACTCTCTGAGTCAATTTTCTATTTTCATGATTGTTCTCCTACATAAATAAGTCCAAATGCCAAATATATTTCATGTGAAATAATAGTCACTAATGAGTCCAACACCGGATGACCTACTGTTTAGCATAAAACACATGAGGGTTGTTTTTAGAAAAATTAATCATTTAAGGATCATGTCATAATATATAAGATTTGGGAAAGGCTTTCATAGGATTTTGATAAACCTTTTCAATTTATTGAACTAAACAACAGATAAGAATCATAGGATATGTGTACTTCCTTAAAAGCATGTAGCCAGTGAGAGACTGTATAACATTTCTTTGCTGTTGCCCAGTGTTCTACTCTAAAATCTAGCATTCTAACTTGGGTGATTGTCTCATTATCGTTAAAATTTCAGTACAATTAACCTAGAAAAAAAAATTTGACTGGGAAATATCTGTGTCATATTGGTTGCTCAGAACAGAGAACACTGCTTCTACTTACATAAATTAATCATGGGTTTATTGAGTGCAGCATGAAAGAAAATTATTCTTTTCTCATAGGTTCTTCAGCTGGTCTAATAAATAAACTGACATGAGACAAATTAACAGGGAAAAAAAAGTAATTCTCTATATATGGGAGCTCATAAAAATATGCAACTCAAAGAAATGACCAAAGCAGGCAGCTTTTATACTTTTAAACAAAGAAAAAACTATGTGCAGAGTTTACAAATGCTTCCCAGGTAGAGCTAGTGATAAAGAACCCTCCTGCCAATGCAGGAAATATAAAAGATGTGCATTTGATCCCTGAATTGGGAAAGAAAGGGCAACCCACTCCAGTATTCTTGTCTGGAGAATTTTCATTGTCAGAGAATCCTGGTGGGCTATAGTTCACAGGATTGGAGTCAGACAAGACTGAAGCAGTGTAGCACTTAGGTAGCAAGTTAAAGAAATAACAAAGTTGTTTATACAGTCTTCTCAGCACTGAATACACTGTCTCTGGTAATAAGGACATTTTCTACCCTCTAGGGTCAGGGAGGGTGCCCTTCACAAGGGGGATTTATTTCCTGCTTTCAGGGGAACAAGGGACAGTCACAATGTCCCTCTCATACCATCCGTTTCTTTTTTTTTTAATTTAATTTAATTTAATTTAATTTTTTTTATTCATTTTTTAGTTTGTTTTGCTTTACAATACTGTATTCATTTTGCTATACATTGACATGAATCAACCACGAGTATACATGAACTCCCAATCCCGACCCCCACCTCCCCTCTCCCGCCCCACACCTTCTCTCTGGATTATCCCCGTGCCTCAGTCCCAAGCATCCTGCATCCTGCATCAAACCTGGACCCCATCCGTTTCTTAAATAGCTTTAATTCAAACTAATCAGTATGTGGAAGTGGCATATATATAGGAGTGGCATATGTTCCCCCCTCAGCATCCAGTGCGATATGTACAGATAAAATATATTGATACTGTTGGGCCTCCCAGGTCCCTCAACGGTAAAGAATGTACTTGGCAATGCAGGAGATGCAGGTTTGAGCCCTGGATCAGGAAGATCCCTTGCAGAAAAAAATGGCAATCCACTCCAGCAGCCTTGCCTGAGAAATCCCATGGACAGAGGAGCCTGGCAGCCTACAGTCTACGGCGTTACAAAAGAATCAGAGGTAACTTAGCGACTAAAAAACAACAACACTGATGTTTTTACAAAACTGAACTTGCCTGCCTTTGAGGCAAAACCAACCAACCAACACAGGCTGTATTGAATGAAAACAGCATTTATTGCAGGGTACAAAATAAGGAAAATAGACAGGTCATACCCAAACTCCTCAATGACTTTCAAGGAAGGGTTTTTAAAGGCAATATTTGGGGTGAGGATTGAAGCTTGTGGACTTTCTTCTGACTAAATTAGTGGTGAGGTAGCTCAACATTCAGAAAACTAATATCATGGCATCTGCTCCCATCACTTCATGGCAAATAGATGGGGAAACAGTGGAAACAGTGTCAGACTTTATTTTTGGGGGCTCCAAAATCACTGCAGATGGTGACTGCAGCCATGAAATTAAAAGACGCTTACTCCTTGGAAGGAAAATTATGACCAACCTGGACAGTATATTCAAAAGCAGAGACATTACTTTGCCAACAAAGTTCCATCTAGTGAAGGCAATGGTTTTTCCAGTGGTCATGTATGGATGTGAGTGTTGGACAGTGAATAAAGCTGATCACTGAAGAATTGATGCTTTTGAACTGTGGTGTTGGAGAAGACTCTTGAGAGTCCCTTGGACTGCAAGGAGTCCAACCAGACCATTGTAAAGGAAATCAGTCCTGGATGTTCTTTGGAAGGAATGATGCTAAAGCTGAAACTCCAATACTTTGGACACCTCATGCGAAGAGTTGACTCATTGGAAAAGACTCTGATGCTGGGAGGGATTGAGGGCAGGAGGAGAAGGGGACAACTGAGGATGAGATGGCTGGATGGCATCACCGACTCAATGGACATGAGTTTGAGTGAACTCTGGGAGTTTGGTGATGGACAGGAAGGCCTGGCGTGCTGCAATTCACTGGATTGCAAAGAGTCGGACACAGCTGAGCAACTGAACTGAACTGAGCAGGATAATGTTTCAGGAATCTTAATCATCAACCTTCTGGTGGCATCCTGTCTGATTTCTACTTGGTTATGTTCAATATGTAGTCACAATCCTCCACTTGGGTAGGGTGATCAAACTAGTCAATCCTAAAGGAAATCAATCCTGAATATTTATTGGAAAGACTGATGCTGCAGCTCAAGCTCCAGTGGTTTGGTTATCTGATGCAAAAGGCTGACTCTGAGAAAACACTGATTCTGGGAAAGATTGAAGGCAGGAAGTTATGGTTGGATGGCGTCATCTACTCAATGGACATAAGTTTGAGCAAACTCAGGGAGACAGTGAAGGATAGGGAAGCCTGACTTGCTGCAGTCCCTGGGGTTGCAAACAGTCAGACATGATTGAGCAACTAAAGAACAACTTAGTTTCTGAATAACAACTCAAAGATATGCATCAGATTGTTATATATATATATATATATATATATATATATATATATATATCTACATCTATATCTTGAGGAGGAACTAGAATTCTGTTTTATCCCTGAGCTCTGGTTCATGCTCATGCTTGGTTCTGCATTCCATCACTTCTCTAATTAGTAACTTCTTGAGTCTGATCTTTGGAACTCAGAGAATACCTGAGAGACTAAAGCATTTCTTCCCACAAATAACAAAAGAGGGAGGCAGAGAAGTCTTGTCACTGTGAAGGCCTCAGAGGGTCCTGCTCAGTTTCAACACATGTTGATGAGTATCACATAAGCTCTTAGTACTTGAAACTGGAACACAGTTCAATATCTAATTTTGACACTTCAAAATTTAGAGCTGCTTTGCATCTCAGGAAGCTTGGCATCATTTAAACCTTATTTCTAGCTGTGCTTATTTCCAAATCTGGGTAGTTATGACTATGCCCTATCACCTGTAGTGGTTATTGGGGCAGGCAAAAACATTTTATAACTACGGGAAACCCTAAAAGATGCTAACTTCTATCTTCTGCAGATATATTATAATCACAAATGAACTTGAGGGGGAACATAATTTGCCATCAAAAATATTCTACATTGGTGTAAGGTTTATCTTAAGTTGGTAATTTTTAAGAAATTGGAAAAACAGGAAGAACTCTGAAAATCAGTAGAAGTTACACTGCAGTTAAAAAAAAAAAAAAAAAACATTTATAAAGGAAGCCTCTATTTTTAAGGATGTCTACCTCTCTATACCAAAAAAAAAGAGGTTGACAAATTTCTAGAAACTTATCAGTGGAGATGGGTTGGACTTAAACCTGAATAACAACCATAACCTTGCTTACTGTGCTTTTCCTGACAGCTTTCCATAATTGGCTCTCCAACCCCTAACATCCTGTTTGCCTGAGATATTATTGAACCAGGAGGAAGATTCCACTTCCTCTCTCCAGGGTAAAGCGATGGAAATTAATTCCCTATAGATTGAAACTCCAAGAGAGAATTGTTGTTCAGTCACTCAGTTATGCTGACTCTTTGCAACCCCATGGACTGCAGCATGCCAGGTTCCCTGTCCTTTACTATCTCCTGGAGTTTGCTCAAACTCATGTCCTTTGAGTCAATGATGCCATTCAACCATCTCATTCTCTGTCACCTCCTTTTCCTCTTGCCTTCAATCTTTCCCAGCATCAGGGCCTTTACCAATGAGTCAGCTCTTCACATCAGGAAGCCAAAGTATTGGAACTTCAGTTTTAGTATCAGTCCTTCCAATGAATACTCAGGGTCGATTTCCTTTAGGATTGACTGGTTTGATCTCCTTGCTGTCCAAGGGACTCTGAAGAGTCTTCTCCAGCAGCACAGTTCAAAAGCATCAATTCTTCAGTGCTGAATAGCAGGACAATTAAGGGAGGAGGTTGAGCTCTGCACAGACCACATATTTCTCAGAGTCAGGAGCAACCCCGGACCATACATGAGCATAAAGACTGTTTGGAGGTCAAAGGATGTGATGTTAACTATGGCCAGGCTGCTCACAGACCTCTTTGATAGAAGCCATTTTAGCTAAAACATGCTGTGCACACATGAGAGGATCCTAAGATGTACCAAATATGCACTGTGAACCAGAGAAATCAGAATGATTGTCCAAAGGAAACCTGAAGAAATAGCCCATGGAAGTAACTCAAATTCAGCCAATGACTCTCTCTCCCTGAGTTCACCCCTGTACTATTTTTGTACTGCACTTCTTTTTTTCCCCTCTTGATTAATACTTAACATGCTCCACGATTGTCTATATTTGTGGGGATTTTTTTATGCAAAGCTGAAGGGCCAGAGCCTTGTCAATGATCACTGGTTTTGTTAGGATTTGGTGCTTTCCACCGCTGCAACCTGGTCTCAATCTCTGGTCAGGAATACAAGTCCCACTCCAAACAGTTTCAGGCTGAGGCTATCTGAAGTCAGTATTTAAAGTAGTACTAGGACCCTTCCAGAATCTACTTAGTTTTCCTGGATATTTTCCATATACACAAGACGTATGTATGTTATTAAACTTCTGTTGCTTTTCTCCTGTTAATTTACCTTTTATTATGGGGTGGGGGGGTCTCATCCAAAAACCTATAAGGGTATAAAAAAATTGTTTTTCTTCTCTTATAAACTCCCTTTCTGAAGACATTTCCTTTCCTTACACCTCAAGAAATAGAATATTCAAGCAATTTGACCACAAATTTAAAGACTCAAGTACTTATGCTTCATTTATTGGGTAAAAAACCTTCACAACATAATGCAAAATTCAGGTAAAATCAATATTTCTTAGCCATGCATCAGTTCAGTTCAGTTTAGTTCAGTCACTCAGTCATGTCCTACTCTTTGCGATCCCATGAACTGCAGCAAGCCAGGCCTCCTTGTCCATCACCAACTCCCAGAGTTCACCAAAATCCATGTCTACTGAGTTGGTGATGCCATCCAACCATCCCATCCTCTGTTGTCCCCTTCTCCTCCTGATCTCAACCTTTCCCAGCATCAGGGTCTTTTCAAATGAGTCAGCTCTTCACATCAGGTGGCCAAAGTACTGGAGTTTCAGCTTCAACATCAGTCTTACTAATGAACATCCAGGACTGATCTCCATTAGGATGGACTTGTTGGATCTCCTTGTAATCCAAGGGACTCTCAAGAGTCTTTTTCAACACCACAGTTCAAAAGCATCAATTCTTTGGCACTCAGCATTCTTTATAGTCCAACTCTCACATCCATACATGACCACTGGAAAAACTATAGCCTTGTCTAGATGAACCTTTGTTGACAAAGTAAGGTCTCTGCTTTTCAATATGCTATCTAGATTGGTCATAACTTTGTTTCCAAGGAGTAAGCATCTTTTAATTTCATGGCTGCAATCACCATCTGCAGTGATTTTGGAGCCCCAAAAAATAAAGTCTGACACTGTTTCCACTGTTTCCCTATCTATTTGCCATGAGGTGATGGGATTGGATGCCATGATCTTCGTTCTCTGAATGTTGAGCTTTAAGCCAACTTTTTCACTCTTTTATTTCACTTTCATCAAGAGGCTCTTTAGTTCCTCTTCACTTCTGTCATAAGGGTGGTGTCATCTGCATATCTGAGGTTATTGATATTTCTCCCAGCAATCTTGATTCCAGATTGTGCTTCTTCCAGCCCACTATTTCTCATGATGTACTCTGCATGTAAGTTAAATAGGCAGAGTGACAATATACAGCCTTGACGTACTCCTTTTCCTATTTGGAACCAGTCTCTTGTTCCATGTCCAATTTTAACTGTTGCTTCCTGACCTGCATACAGGTTTCTCAAGAGGCAGGCCATGCTTCAGCTATCCCAATTTATATTTTTCTGGTCATGAAATAAATTATTCTAGGTTTTTAAATCAGATATTCCACCACTTAGTAGTTATATTATTATTTCAACAGTCATTTATTTGTTCATGTCACTCCCACATAAAATGCTCTAAGTATTCTCTCTCAAATTTACATGATTCTATTAAATGGTATTCTATGTTGACATGAACTACCTAATGACATACTCTCAAATTTTGGTCCTGATGTTAATTTCCAGTTATATGAAGTTTTACTAGACCTGTGTCTATACCAATCGAAATTAATTGAGAGGGTGTTTACAGTGCCCAAGTAAATCTTCAGATACTTTGTAGATTTCAATGTTAACTTACCTTCTCTTTTTAGGTCCCACATATTAGTCTCTGCATTCTTTTTGCCCATTCTCTTTGAATTTTCTTATGATACATAACCTAGCACATCTTGTAACACTGATAACTTGGGTTAACTGACTGCTCAGCTGAGGTCTTTCTAGTCTATTAACATGTTTATTTTATTTTATTTTATTTTGTCTATACTAAATGAAAGAGAGAGAGAGAGAGAGAGTAATAGTATATTATCCACAGGGATCACTTAATTCCAAAGTAGTTTTGAAACTTCTATAATCTGATTGGATACCTGCAAAATAGTTTTGACAGTGATTCAAATAAAACCATTTCCCTTAAACACTGAATTTCTATTGCAACTGTTTTTAAATATCTGAAAATATGGTGTGTATATTTATTTGTGAAGAGGAAAATGCATGAGATATTTTTTAAACTCTAATTTTTTATTCATTTGGGAATGGGTAAAACTCAGGCCTCTATCTTTCCACTCTGCTTATAATTAAGACCTCTATCTAGATCTGCAGAAAATCTGAGGTATGGTACAATTGTTTTATAGGGAATTTGATTCAACTCATCCTGTATATGCCAATATTGCTATAGTTACTCTATGTTTTGGGAGATTTTTGAACCCTATGTGCCTAGTTAGTAATCCAGTATTAACTTGTTTTATTCTTTTTAAAGTATCTGATCTAGGATTAACTGCAATATTCTGCATACTGATTCTAGCTTGAAAGTTTTTCCCTCAAAACTTTACATTTTATATTTATCTTATGTTCTTGAAACTCTCATTCAATAAAGCCTCTATGTCTATTTCATAAGCTTATACAGGTAGACAAAAGAGAGAAAATATTTTTGAAAATGATTTGAAACTATACAATATGTTATATAGGCTATTAAAACTATTTGAATGTCATAAAATGATTATTAATTAGCTAATATGCAAATTTTATATTGAATAAACTGCCAGTTCTGCATTAATTTATACTGAGAACTTTTGACATATATTTGTTTCTGTATAAACACAGGAATTTATATATTTATTATCCAGGGTTTTTCAGAGAAATGGAACCAATAGGATGTATATATTAGTAACTGTATGAATACGTATGATATGTATAAGTACACAGCCTGATGGTTTTGGACAGAGAAAGGAGAGAGAGAGAGAAAGCAATATGTTAAAGAATGGGCTCATGTGATTACAGAGGCAGGCAAGTTTTAAATCAGCAGAGTGATTTGGAGACCCAAGGGAAGAGCTGATACTGAATCATGAGTTCAGAAGCAGTCTATTGGTAGAAACTTTTCCTTAGGAAAGAACAGTCTTTTCCATAAGGCCTCAACTGATTGGATGAGGCTCATCCTTATTATGGATGGAGTACTCTCTTTGTTCAAATACCATTGATTTGAATGTTAATCTCATTTTTAAATATACCTTCATAGCTTACCACACATGTGTGACTAGATATCTGATCCTGTAACCTAGCTAAACTGACACATAAAATTAACCAAGATACATACACATATACATAGTGTCAGAAAAAAAATGTGAATAAGCTTACATTTTAAATTAGATAAGTATAATTTTGTATACAAAATGTCAGCCTCAGTTGCACAAGCGTGCTATTCATGTTAACTTTAGAAACATAAAGGAAAATTTATTTTATCTTTTTCATAAGATACACATATTTCAGCCTAAATATAAACATATGTCTAGCTGTAATCTGCCTTTCTGTGGACTCACTCATACAATTAACTAGAATCAAAGGAATCTAAATATTAGGCTTTTTACTATACAATAACTATTAGTATCAGTTTTACTGTTTAGAACAAAATTGGTCACTCATAATACATCAGAGAGAAATGAATATTAGAATTATTTATGGCTTTTGAAATGTATACTTTCTAAAAATTTTTTTTAGGAAATAAATTCTTATTTTGTATTTTTGGAGCAGAGTTCTACATCTGCTGTGTACTGCTGAACAGAGAAACAGAGCATGCTCTAGGAGAAGTAATAATAACTTCCCTTTAGAATTAATAATAATCTGGCAGGTTGATGGATCAGAATTTAACAGGACATGTATCCTAGATATTATTAGTAATACAAGATAGATGGAGATTCAGAGGAATAGAGTTGCCAAGCCAGACAAAAAGAGTATTATATGTGGAAAGCCTGGTCAGCGAGGCACCAAGTTAACGGATAAAACAGAACGTCCATGTTCCCCTAAATTAGCAAATATTTGTGAAAGTACCTGGCAAGCATAAATTTTAGGGATACTTTTGATTATAAAGATGATTTCAAAATAAAGAATGAAGTCTGAGAAAAGGGCTTCCTGTATACAGGTTTTTACCCCCATGTCCTATGCTATATTTTATTGATGGTGGTGTTATTGGGCTGTTGGTTCATTAATGTATAATTTACATAAAGTAAAATTTACCTTTTTAGGAGTACTGTTCTATGAATTTTAACAAATTGAAACAAGCATCAACATCACCATGAATATTTTTGCCCCTCTAGAAAGTTCCCTTATAATTTTGCAGCTAATTCACTTACATCATCCTGAGCTTTTGACCACTGTTGATCTGATTTCTCTCTGGCTATTTTCTATCATAACACAAAATATTCTTTAAGATAATTTAATTCTGTAATTATTTAATACATGGCATTTCAAGATAGACTTTCTTCATTTAGCATAGTGCTTCTGAGATTCAAATTTATTGTTTGCATTTGTGGTTCATAAATTTGCTGAGTTATCCTGGGCTGAGAAGAATTCCTGGGTTGAGAAGAACCCCTGGAGAAGGAAGTGGCAACCCACTCCAGTATTCTTGCCTGGAAAATCCCATTGACAGAGGAACCTGACAGGCTACAGTCAACTGGGTCGCAAGAGCTGGACATGACTTAGCAACAAAACCATATGCTATTATATACATGAATGACAATATTTTAAACCATACACCAGCTGATTAACATTTGGATTATTTCTAGCTCTTGGTGATTCCGAAAATGTCTTCTGAAGCATTCATATACATGGGATATTTGGACACATCTTTGCTTCTTTTTGGTAAATATCTAAAAGTAGGAATGTTAGGCCACATGGTAAGCTTGTTACTGTATTAGAAATTGCCTTACTCTTTTCTAAAAGAAAAGTGATATTTCTAGAAAGTTTACAGTAATAGGACTATGATTTCAGTTCAGATCACTCTCTCAGTCGTGTCCAACGCTTTGAGACCCCATGAATCGCAGTACGCCAGGCCTCCCTGTCCATCACCATCTCCCAGAGTTCACTCAGACTCATGTCCATCGAGTCAGTGATGCCATCCAGCCATCNCTGGTGCACTGAGATGACCCAGAGGGATGGTATGGGGAAGGAGGAGGGAGGGGTTTCAGGATGGGGAACACGTGTATACTTGTGGTGGATTCATGTTGATGTACGGCAAAACCAATACAATATTGTAAAGTAATTAAAACAAATAAATTCATATTTTTTTTAAAAAAGAAAATAATGGCAGGAAAATAGATGCAAAATAGAATACAATGGAAACATTAGACCTGAAAAAGAAAATAGCTAAAATTAAATTTTTACATGGGTGGACCTTGAGTGCATTATATTAAGTGAAATAAGTCAGACAAGAAAGAAAAAGACTGTATGATCTTACTTATATTGAATATGTGAAATCTTAGAAAAGAAAAGTCAAGCTAATAGAGACAAAATAGCCAAAGGCAAGGAATAGGTGGTAGGCAAACTGGATGAGGGAGCCAAAAGATACAAGCTTCCAGTTATAAAATATGTCCTGTGAGGTGTGGCATGGCAACTACAGTTAATAATAGTGCACTGTGGAACAGACACAAAGGAAACAAACTGACAGTAATACAATAATCGTGGGAGACTTTAACACCCCACATCAATGGACACATCGTCAAGCAGAAAATCAACAAGGAAACAGTGACATTAAATAACACATTAGACCAACTGGACTTTATAGATATCTATAGGACATTCCATTCAAAAACAGAAGAACACATGCTTTTCACATGCACATGTAATGTTCTCATGCTGGTCCATGAAACAAGTCTCAACACATTTAGAGGGCAGAAATTATACCAAGTACCTTTTCAGATCACAATGGTATTAAAGTAGAAACCTATTACAGAAAGAAAAGTGGAAAAATGCAAATATGTAGAGATTAAACAACATGGTACTAAAGCCCCAATAAGTCAATCAAAAAAATTAATTAAAGAGGAAATCAGAAAATACCCTGAGACAAATGAAAATTAAAAACACAACTTTCCAAAGGCTATGGGAAGCAGCAAAAGCTGTTCTCAAGAGGGAAGTTTATATCAATACAGCCTACTTCAAGAAACAAGAGAAATCTCAAATAGATAACCAAACCTACCATGTAAAGAAATTAGAAATATAAGAACAAACAAAATCCAAAGTCAGCAGAAGGATGGAAATAATAAAAATCAGAGTAGAGATTAAAAAAAAAACAAACCCACAATAGAAAAGACTAATGAAAGCAAGAGCTGGTTTTTTAAAAAGATAAACAAAATTGATAAGCCTTTAGCCAGACTCATTAAGAGAAAGAGAGGAGCCTTCCCTAGTGGTCCAGTGACTAAGACTCTGTGTTCCCCATGCAGGGAGTTTGAGTTTAATCCCTGGTCAGGGAACTAGGTCCCATATGCCACAACTAAGACTTGGAACAATAAAAATAAATAGATAGATATTTTAAAAAAGAAAAAAGAGGATCCAAATACACTAACTTAGAAATTAAAGAGGACAAGTTGCAACCAGTATCAGAGAAGTATGAACAATCATAAGAGAATACTGTGAACAGTTACATACCAACAAACTGGACAACCTACAAGGAATGTATAAATTCCTAGAAACATAAAATCTTCATAGATTGAATCAGGAAGAACCAGTTAATCTCAACAGACTGATTATTTCTATTGAAACTGAATTGGTAGTCAAAAACTCCCAACAAACAAAAGTCCAAAGCCAGAAGGCTTCACAGGGGAATTCTGTGTGTGTGTGTGCTTAGTCACTTAGTCACGTCCAACTCTTTGTGACCCTTTGGACTGTAGCCCCTCAGGCTTCTCTGTACATGGGAATTTTCAGGCAACAATATTGGAGTGGGTTGCCATTCCTTCCTCCAAGGGATCTTCCTGACCCAGGGATTGAACTTGTACCCCTTGTGTCTCCTGCATTGCAGGCAGAATCTTTATTTGCCGAGCCATTGGGGAATTCTACCAAACATTCAGTTCAGTTCAGTTCAGTTGCTCAGTCGTGTCCAACTCTGTGACCCCATGGACTGCAGCACACCAGGCCTCTCTGTCCATCACCAACTCCCGGAGTTCACTCAAACTCATGTCGTTGAGTTGGTGATGCCATCCAGCCATCTCATCCTCTGTCATCCCCTTCTCCTGCCTTCAATCTTTCCCAGCATCAGGGTCTTTTCAAATGAGTCAGCTTTTTGCATCACATGGCCAAACTATTGGAGTTTCTGCTTCAACATCTAAAGAAGACTTAATATCCATCCTCAAACTATTCTTTAAAAATTTTTTAATATAAATTTATTTAATTGGAGATTAATTACTTTACAATATTGTATTGGTTTTGCCGTATATCAACATGAATCCACAACGGGTGTACATGTGTTTCCCATCCTGAAGCCTCCTCCCACCTCCCTACCCATACCATCCCTCTGGGTCATCCCAGTGCACCAGCCTCAAGCATCCTGTATCATGCATCAAACCTAGACTGGTGATTCGTTTCATATATGATATTATACATGTTTCAATGCCATTCTCCCAAATCATCCCACCCTCACCCTCTCCCACAGAGTCCAAAAGACTGTTCTATATATCTGTGTCTCTTTTGCTGTCTCGCATACAGGGTTATTGTTACCATCTTTCTAAATTCCATATATATGCATTAGTATACTGTATTGGTGTGTTTTTTTTTTTTTCTGGCTTGTATAATAGGCTCCAGTTTCATCCACCTCATTAGAACTGATTCAAATGTATTCTTTTTAATGGCCGAGTAATACTCCACTGTGTATATGTACCACAGCTTTCTTATTCATTCATCTGCTGATGGACATCTAGGTTGCTTCCACATCCTGGTTATTATAAACAGTGCTGTGATGAACATCAGGGTACGCGTGTCTCTTTCGATTCTGGTTTCCTTGGTGTATATGCCCAGCAGTGGGATTGCTGGGTCATATGGCAGTTCTACTTTCAATTTTTAAAGGAATCTCCACACTGTTCTCCATAGTGGCTGTACTAGTTTGCATTCCCACCAACAGTGTAAGAGGGTTCCCTTTCCTTCACACCCTCTCCAGCATTTATTGCTTGTAGACTTTTGGATCGCAGCCATTCTGACTGGCGTGAATGGTACCTCATTGTGGTTTTGATTTGCATTTCTCTGATAATGAGTGATGTTGAGCATCTTTTCATGTGTTTGTTAGCCATTCGTATGTCTTCTTTGGAGAAATGTCTGTTTAGTTCTTTGGCCCATTTTTTGATTGGGTCTTTTATTTTTCTGGAATTGAGCTGCAGGAGTTGCTTGCATGTTTTTGAGATTAGTTGTTTGTCGGTTGCTTCATTTGCTATTATTTTCTCCCATTCTGAAGGCTGTCTTTTCACCTTGCTTAGAGTTTCCTTTGTTGTGCAGAAGCTTTTAATTTTAATTAGGTCCCTTTTGATTATTTTTGCTTTTATTTCCAGTATTCTGGGAGATGGGTCAAAGAGGATCTTGCTGTGAATTATGTCGCAGAGTGTTTTGCCTATGTTCTCCTCTAGGAATTTTATAGTTTCTGGTCTTATGTTTAGATCCTTAATCCATTTTGAGTTTATTTTTGTGTGTGGTGTTAGCAATGATCTAGTTTCATTCTTTTACAAGTGGTTGACTAGTTTTCCCAGCACCACTTGTTAAAGAGATTGTCTTTACTCCATTGTATATTCTTGCCTCCTTTGTCAAAGATAAGTTGTCCATAGGTGCATGGATTTATCTCTGGGCTTTCTATTGTGTTCCATTGATCTATATTTCTGTCTTTGTGCCAGTACCATACTGTCTTGATGACTGTGGCTTTGTAGTAGAGCCTGAAGTCAGGTGAGCTGATTCTTCCAGTTCCATCCTTCTTTCTCAAGATTGCTTTCTCCTCAAACTATTCTAAAATATTGAAGAAGATAAAACATTCACATACACATTCTATAAGACCAGCATTACACTGATACCAAAACCAGACAAAGACACTACAAAAATTGGAAATTACAGACCAGCATCTCTGATAAACACAGATGGAAAAATCCTCAACAGAATATTAGCAAACTAAATTCAAAAGTACATAACAAAGGGTCATATTGATACACCATGATCAGGTGGGATATATACCAAGGATGCAAGGATGATTCATATCTACAAATCAACCAATGTTATACACCATGTTAATAAAATGAAGTATAAGGGAATTGATCAAGATGGCAGAGTAGGAGAAAGTAGAACTCATCTACCCCCACAAACACATCAAAAATACCTCTACATGTGCAACAATTGCCACAGAAAACTAACTGGAAATTGGCAGAAAGCCTCCTGTACAAGCAAGGCTATAAGAAAAAACAAAGTATAAAAATCACATGGTCTCCCAATAGGTGGAAAAAAGCATTAACAAAAATTCAGTATCCATCATGATAAAAATTTATCAAAGTTGGTATAGAGGTAAATTTCTTGAGATAATAAATGCCATTTATGACAAACACACCAAACATCATACTAAATGGGGGAAACCTGAAATCTTTTCCTTCAGGATCAAGAACAAGACAAGAATGCCCAGTCTCACCATTTTTACTTAACACAGTATAGGATGTCCTAGCTATAGCAAACAGATAAGAAAAAAAATCACCAAAATTAGAAGGAAAGAAGTAAAACTGTCATATTTGCAGATAACATGATATTATATATAGAAAACTTTAAAATCTCCACCAAAAAAACTTTTAGAATAGATGAATTCAATAAAGATGCAGGATATAAGATTAATACACAGAAATTCACTCCCTTTCTATTATATGCTAATAATTAATTATGAAAAAAGAGAAACAAGAAATCACTACCATTTATAATTGCATCAAAAGAATAAAATGTCTAAGGATAAATTTACTAAGGAGAATAAAGACATATATTTTGAAAACTATAAGACATTGATGAAAGAAATTGGAGATGATACAAATATATGGAAAGGCATTATATATATATATATATATATATATATATATATGTTATATGTAAACTGGAAGAAGTAATATTGTTAAAATATCTATACTACCCAAAGGAGTCTGAAGACATAATGCAATGCCTATCAAAATACCTATAACATTTTTCACAGAAGAAAAATGAAAAAATAATCCTAAATTTGTATAGGACCACAAAAGTCCCCAAAAGACAAATCAATCTTGATAGAAAAGAACACAGTTGAAAGTATTATGCTGTCTGACTTCATACTAATCTTCAAAGCTACAGTAAAAAAACAGCAGCATGGTATTGATGAAAACAGACACGTGGATCAATGAAATATCACAGAGAGCCCACAAATAAACCCATATACATAATGGTTAATTAGTCTATGACAAAGGCGGTAAGAATATGCAATGGAGAAAAAGTCTCTTCAATAAGCACTGCTGGGAAAACTGGACAGCTACATGTAAAAGAATGAGAACAGAACATTTCCTCACACCATATAAAGAATAAACTCAAAATGGATAAAGACTTATATATAAGATCAGAAAGTATAAAACCCCTAGAAGAAAATGTAGACAGTATACTCTTTGACATAGGCCTTAGCAAGAATGGGAAATACTAGAGATCTCTCAAGAAAATTAGAGATATCAATGGAACATTTCATGCAAAGATGGGCACAACAAAGGACAGAAACGGTATGAACCTAACAGAAGCTGAAGATATTAAGAAGCTATGGCAAGAATATACAGAAGAACTATTCAAAAAAGATCTTAATGACCCAGATAACCATAGTGGTGTGATCACTCACCTAGAGCCAGACATCCTGGAAAGTGAAGTCAAGTGGTCCTTAGGAAGCATCACTACCAACAAAGCTAGTGGAGGTGATGGACTTCCAGCTGAGCTATTTTAATTCCTAAAAGATGATGCTGTGAAAGTGCCGCCCTCACTATGCCAGCAAATTTGGAAAACTCAGCAATGGCCATAGGACAGGAAAAGGTCAGTTTTCACTCCAATCTCAAAGAAAGGCAATGCCAAAAAAATGTTCAAACTAGTGAACAATAGCACTCATCTCACCAGTACCAAACTAATGCTCAAAATTCTCCAAGTGAGGCTTCAACAGTACGTGAACAAAAAATGTCCAAATGGATTCCAAGCTAGATTTAGAAAAGGCAGAGAAAGCAGAGGGCAAATTGCCAACATGTTAGATCATAGAAAAAGCAAGAGGTTCCAGAAAAAAATCTACTCCTGCTTTGTTGACTGCACCAATGCCTTTGACTGTGGATCACAACAAACTGGAAAATTCTTCAAGAGATGGGAATACCAGATCACCTTATCTGTCTCCTGAGAAATATGTATGCAGGTCAAGAAACAACAGTTAGAACTGGACATGGAACAATAGACTGGTTCCAAATCAGGACAGAAGTACATCAAGGCTGTATATTGTCACGCTGCTTATTTAACTTCTATGCAGAGTACATCATGTGAAATGATGGGCTGGATGAAGCACAAGCTGGAATCAAGATTGCTGGGAGAAATATCAATGACCTCAGATATGCAGATGACACCACCCTTATGGCAGAAAGTGAAGAGGAACTAAAAAGCCTCTTGATGAAAGTGAAAGAGGAGAGTAAAAATTTGGGTTAAAATTCGACATTCAAAAACTAAGATCATGGCATCCAGTCCCATCACTTCATGGCAAATAGATCAGGAAACAATGGAAACAGTGACAGACTTTATTTTCTTGGGTTCCAAAATCACTGCAGATGGTGACTGCAGCCATGAAATTAAAATACACCTGCTTCTTGGAAGAAGAGCTATGACCAATCTAGACAGCATATTAAAAAGTAGAGACATTACTTTTCTGACAAAGGTTTGTCTAGTCAAAGCTTTTTCTGTTTTTTCCAGTAGTCATGTATGGATGTGAGAATTGGACTGTAAAGAAAGCTGAGTACCGAAGAATTGATACTTTTGAACTGTGGTATTGGATAAGACTCTTGAGAGTCCCCTGGAGTGCTAGGAGATCAAACCAATCAATCCTAAAGTAAATCAGTCCTGAGTATTCATTGGAAGGACTGTTGCTGAAGCTCCAATACTTTGGCCACCTGATGCAAAGAACTGGCTCATTGGAAAAGACCCTGATGCTCAAAAGATTGAAGGCAGCAGGAGAAGGAGATGACAGAGGTTGAGATGGCTGGATGGCATCACCATCTTGATGGACATGAGTTTGAGTGAGCTCTGGGAGGTGGGATGAACAAGAAGCCTGGCATGCTGCAGTCCATGAGGTCACAAAGAGTCAGACATGACTGAATGATTGAGTGACTGAACTGAAAATTTATATATATATATATATGATTTGTCTCCTCAGGCAAGAATTTGTGGGTGTGTGAATCCTCAGTCATGTCTGGTTCTTTGCAACCTCATGGATGTAGCCCACCAGGCTCCTCTGTCCATGAAGCTTTCCAGGCAAAAATACTGGAGTATGTTGCCATTTCCTACTTGAGGAGATCTTCCTGACCTAGGGATTGAATCTGTATCTCCTCTGTCTCCTGCATTGCAGGTGGATACTTTACCCACCAACCATCAGGGAAGCCAAAATAAGCAAATGGAACCTCATCAAACTTAGAAGTTTTTGCACAGTGAAGGAAACCAATAAAACGATGAATGGGAGAAAATGTTTCCAGATGATATGTCTGATAAGCAGTTTATATAAGAAATATAAACATCTCATATAACTCTGTATGAAAAAACTCCCAAAACATCCAATTAAAAAAAGGGCAGAGGACCTGAATAACCATTTTGCCAAAGATGACATATAGATGGCCAAAAGGAACATGAAAATATGCTCAACATGGCTAATCGCTAGTGAAATGTAACTCAAAACCACAATGACCTCCTACACTGTTGGTGGGACATAAGTTGGTACAGCCACTATGGACAACAGTATGGTGATGCCATAAAACAACAACAACAACAACAACAAAAAAAACCTAAAAATCAGTTCAGTTCAGTCATTTAGTCATGTCCGACTCTTTGCTTCCCCATGGACTGCAGCACACCAGGCTTTCCTGTCCATCACCAACCCCAGGAGTTTACTCAAACTCATGCTCATTGAGGCAGTGATGCCATCAAACCATCTCATCCTCTGTCGTCCCCTTCTCCTCCTACACGGAATACATGGAAGAACAGTACAAAAAAGATCTTCACAACCCAGATAATCATGATGGTGTGATGACTAATCTAGAGCCAGACATCTTGGAATGTGAAGTCAGTGGGCCTTAGAAAGCATCACTACGAACAAAGCTAGTGGAGGTGATGGAATTCCAGTTGAGCTGTTTCAAATCCTGAAAGATGATGCTGTGAAAGTGCTGCACTCAATTTGCCAGCAAATCTGGAAAACTCAGCAGTGGCCACAGGACTGGAAAAGGTCAGTTTTCATCCCAATTCCAAAGAAAGGCAATGCCAAAGAATGCTCAAACTACCGCACAATTGCACTCATCTCACATGCTAGTAAAGTAATGCTCAAAATTCTCCAAGCCAGACTTCAGCAATATGTGAACCGTGAACTCCCTGATGTTCAAGCTGGTTTTAGAAAAGGCAGAGGAACCAGAGATCAAATTGCCAACATCCGCTGGATCATGGAAAAAGCAAGAGAGTTCCAGAAAAACATCTATTTCTGCTTTATTGACTATACCAAAGCCTTTGACTGTGTGGAGCACAATAAACTGTGGAAAATTCTGTCTCCTGTACAATGTCAGAAACCTCCATTCATAGTTCATCAGGTACTCTATCAGATCTAGTCCTTTAAATCTATTTCTCACTTCCACTGTGTGGTCATACCTGAATGGTCTAGTGGTTTTCCCTACTTTTTTAATGTAAGTCTGAATTTGGCAATAAGGAGTTCATGATCTGAGCCACAGTCAGCTCCTGGTATTATTTTTGCTGACTGTATAGAGCTTCTCCATCTTTGGCTACAAAGAATATAATCAATCTGATGTCGGTGTTGACCGTCTGGTGATGTTCAGGTATAGAGTCTTCTCTTGTGTTGTTGGAAGAGGGTGTTTGCTATGACCAGTGCATTTTCTTGGCAAAACTCTATTAGTCTTTGGCCTGCTTCATTCCGCATTCCAAGGCCAAATTTGCCTGTTACTCCAGGTGTTTCTTGACTTCCTACTTTTGCATTCCAGTCCCCTATAATGAAAAGGACATCTTTTTTGGGTATTCTCCATCTTTGGCTACAAAGAATATAATCAATCTGATGTCGGTGTTGACCGTCTGGTGATGTTCAGGTATAGAGTCTTCTCTTGTGTTGTTGGAAGAGGGTGTTTGCTATGACCAGTTCATTCTATTGGCAAAACTCCATTAGTCTTTGCCCTGCTTCATTCTGTACTCCAAGGCCAAATTTGCCTGTTACTCCAGGTGTTTCTTGACTTCCTACTTTTACATTCCAGTGCCCTATAATGAAAAAGACATCTTTTTTGGGTGTTAGTTCTAAAAGGTCTTGTCGGTCTTCATAGAACCATTCAACTTCAGCTTCTTCACCATTACTGGTCAGGACATAGACTTGGATTACTGTGATAGTGAATGGTTTGCCTTGAAAATAAACAGAGATCATTCTGTCCTTTTTGAGACTGCATCCAAGTAATGCATTTCAGACTCTCTTATTGACTATGGTGGCTACTCCATTTCTTCTAAGGGATTCTTGCTCACAGTAGTGGCAAGAATTTAATAGTCATTTGAGTTAAATTCATCCATTCCAGTCCATTATGGTTCACTGATTCCTAAAATGTTGATGTTCACTCTTGCTATCTCCTGGTTGACCACTTCCAATTTGCCTTGATTCATGGACCTAACTTTCCAGTTTCCTATGCAATATTGCTCTTTACAGCATCAGACCTTGCTTCCATCACCAGTCGCATGCACACTGAGTGTTGTTTTTGCTTTGGCTCCGTCTCCTCATTTTTTTGGAGTTATTTCTCCACTGATCTCCAGTAGCATACTGGGCACCTACTGACCTGGGGAGTTCATCTTTCAGTGTCCTATCTTTTTGTTTTTTCATACTGTTCATGGGGTTCTCAAGGCAGGAATTCTGAAGTAGTTTGCCATTCCCTTCTTCAGTGGACCACATTTTGCCACATTTTGTCAGTATATGATCCAGCAATCCCACTCTTGGAGAAAATCATAATTCAAAATGATACATGCACCCCAGTGTTTACTGAAGCACCATTTACAATGGCCAGGACATGGAAGCAACCTAAATGTCCATCGGCTGAGATATAGATAAAGAATATGGGCATATATACACAATGGAATATTACTCAGCCATAAAACAACTAAAAAATGCCATTTGCTTCAACATGGATGGATCTAGAGCTTGTCATACTGTGTGAAGTAAGTCAGACAGAGACAAGTATCATATGATATTGCTTACACATAGAATCTAAAGAAATGGTATGAATGAGCCTATTTACAAAACAGAGGTTGAGTCAGAGATGTAGAAAACAAACTTGTGGTTATCATTGGGGAGAAGAGAGTGGGATAAATGGAGAGACTGGGACTGACATATACACACTATTATATATAGAATGGGCAAGAGAAATGGATTTAATCACTAGATCAGGAAAATCCCCTACAATATGAAATGGAAATCCGCTCCAGTATTCATGCCTGGAAAATTCTATGGACATAGGAGCCTGGTTGGCTACAGTCCATGGGGGTCACAAAGAGTCAGACATGACTGAGCATAAGCAAACACATATATAGAATAGAGACGTAATAAGAACCTACTGAATAGCACAGGGGACTCTACTGAATACACTGCAATGACCTACTTGGGAACAGAATCTAAAAAAGAGTGCATACATGTGTATGTATAACTGACTCACTTGTCTGCACAGCATAAACACAACGTTGTAAATCAACTATACTCCAATAAAAATTAATTAAAAAACCACAGTGAGATATCCCCTCACATCTGTCAGAATGGCTGTTGTCAAAAAGACAACAAATAACAAATGTCAGTAAGGATGTGGAGAAAAGGCCACTGTAATACAGGTTTGGTGGCAATGCAAGTTGGTACAGTCATTATGGAAAGCCACACGGAAGTGAGAGAGTCTACTCCTAGGTAGGTTGATAAGACGTCCAGGGGTCCCCAAGGAGAGAGGGGTCTGGAATTCTCAAGGAGGTGGAAAGGACAAACGTTTGTTTTTCCTCTACATTCCTTAGGATTATATAACAATAATGTATCCTGCTTGAGCACAGTCTCTGGAAAAACCTTCTGGCTAATCCTGTTATCTTAAAATGTAAATTATGGGGTGGGTCTAAGTAAGGTCTTTATAACCTCCAGACATACTTTTTATTCACTGTAATAACTAATTAAAATTACATAATTTAATTATATAATTTAATTATTTAAACTAATTAAAGTATATAACTAATTAAAAGTATATAACTCCATTGCTAACACTAGTGAAGGGTTACTCTTTCTGTCCCCTTATGATGTTTGTGTCAGAAGCTTTCTCTATCCCTTTTATACTTTAATAAAACTCTATTGCACAAAAGCTTTGAGTGATCAAGCCTCGTCTCTGGCCCCAGATTGTGTTCTTCTATTCGGAGGCCAAGAATCCTGGTGTCTTTTCATGCATCAGCAACAACCTTTCAGAAGTTCCTTTAAAAATTAAAAATAAAACTACCCTATGATCTAGCAATTCCGCTACTGGGTGTATATCTAAAGAAAACAAACAAACAAAAATAATCAAAAAATATATGCACCCCAATGTTCATATCAGTACTGTTTAAAATTGGCAAGTTATGAAAGCAAACTGAGTGTTCATCAGGAGATGAATAAAGAAGATGTGGTAAATATATATATTAAAATAATAGCCATAAAAAGAATGAAATTTTGCCATTTGCAACAATGGGGATGGGCCTGGAGGGTATTATGCTTAGTGAAATAAGTCAGAAAGAGAAAGATAGATATTGTATATTTTCACTTAGATATGGAATCTAAAACAAAAAACTCAAAGATACAGAAAACATATCAGTGGTTAACAGTGGGGAGAGGATGAATGGAGGGGAAAGATAGGGAAAAAAGGGTTAAGAGGTACCAAAATACTATTTATAAAATAATAAGCAACAAAGATATATTATACAGTACAGAGAAATATAGTTGTTACTTTATAGTAACTAAATATGGAGTGTAATCTATAAAACCATTGAATCACTGTATTGTATACTTGACGCTAACATAATATTGGACATAAATCAATCATACTTCAAAAAAAATGTAGGTAGAAAAAACAAGAGAATTATATTTTAATAGTGGGTAGCTCAGCTGTAAATCCACTTGCAATGCAAGAAACCCTGGTTTGATTTCTGGGTTGGAAAGATTCTCTGGAGAAAGGATAGGCTACCCACTCTAGTATTCATGGGCTCCCCTCATGGTTAGATGGTAAAGAATCCATCTGCAATGCAGGAGACCTGGGTTGGAAAGATCTCCTGAAGAAGATCTTGGAAGAGGGCATGGCAACCCACTCCAGTATTCTTGCCTGGAGAATCCCTATGGACAGAGGAGCCTGATGGGCTACAGTCCATGGGGTCACAAAGAGTTGGACATAACTAAGCACAGCACAGTGGGGATAGTAAATGAACCTCAGTGGAACTAAGATTACTAAAGGTCATTGGAAGTGGTAAAATGTTGATAAGAGTAGACTGTGATAGGTTATGTATGTATATAATGCTTTAATGTAGTAGTGTTAGTTGCTCAGTTGTGTCCAATTCTTTGCCACCCCATGGACTGGAGCCCAGCAGGCTTCTCTGTTCATGGAATTCTCCAGGCAAGGATACTGGAGGGGTGGTCATATTCTTCTAGCAACCAGTATGAAAACCATACAGAACAATATATTCAAAAATACTACAAATAAATTATGATGGAATCCTAAAAACTGTTCATGTAACTGACAGAAGAGAATATTGGGAAACAGAAGAAACAGAAAACAAGTAATAAATTGCCAGACTTAAGCTCTAATATAATAATTATTTCAGATGTTAACTGTCAAAATATACCAATTAAAAAACAAACATAAGCAGAATGGATAAAATAAAGAGATCCAACAATGCTGCCTATAAGAAATTCAAATCAATGACAGGTTGGAAGTAAAAAGATGAAAAAAGACATGTGCAAATATTAACCAAAAAAGAAGTGGTCATATTAATATCAGTGTAGAATTCAGAGCAAAGAAAATCAATTTTACATAATCTATTTAAGAATACAGGAAATGAGAATTACTTTCCAACTCATTTTGTGAGGTTCATATTATCCTGATACCCAAACTATGGGAAAATAGTACAAAAGTGAAACTCCAGCTCAATATCTCTTATGAGCTTAGATACAGAAGATCTGGATGAAATATCAACAAGTGTTCATCGCAGCACTATTTATAATAGCCAGGACATGGAAGCAACCTAGATGTTCATCAGCAGATGAATGGATAAGAAAGCTGTGGTACATATACACAATGGAGTATTACTCAGCCATCAAAAAGAATACATTTGAATCAGTTCTAATGAGGTGGATGAAGCTGGAGCTGATTATACAGAGTGAAGTAACCCAGAAAGAAAAACACCAATACAGTATACTTACACATATATATGGAATTTAGAAAGATGGTAATGATAAACGTGTATGCGAGACAGCAAAAGAGACACAGATGTATAAAACAGCCTTTTGGACTCTGTGGGAGAGGGAGAGAGTGGGATGATTTGGGAGAGTGGCAATGTAACATGTATGAGATCATAAGTGAAACGAATTGCCAGTCTAGGTTCGATGCAGGATGCAGGATGCTTGGGACTGATGCATGGGGATAATCCAGAGAGATGGTGTGGGGCGGGACAGGGGAGGGGGGGGCGGGACT
>SJXQ01011403.1:62004-141098 GCA_006408695.1 Aepyceros melampus
AGAATACTGGAAATAAAAGCAAAAATAAACAAATGGGATCTAATTAAAATTAAAAGCTTCTGCACAACAAAGGAAACTATAAGCAAGGTGAAAAGACAGCCTTCTGAATGGGAGAAAATAATAGCAAATGAAGCAACTGACAAACAACTAATCTCAAAAATATACAAGCAGCTTATGCAGCTCAACTCCAGAAAAATAAATGACCCAATCAAAAAATGGGCCAAAGAACTAAATAGACATTTCTCCAAAGAAGATATACAAATGGCTAACAAACACATGAAAAGATGCTCAACATCACTCATTATCAGAGAAATGCAAATCAAAACCACAATGAGGTACCATTTCACACCAGTCAGAATGGCTGCGATCCAAAAGTCAACAAGCAATAAATGCTGGAGAGGGTGTGGAGAAACGGGAACCCTCTTCCACTGTTGGTGGGAATGCAAATTAGTACAGCCACTATGGAGAACAGTGTGGAGATTCCTTAAAAAATTGCAAATAGAACTGCCTTATGATCCAGTGATCCCACTTCTGGGCATACACACCGAGGAAACCAGAAGTGAAAGAGACACGTGTACCCCAATGTTCATTGTGGCACTGTTTATAATAGCCAGGACATGGAAGCAACCTAGATGTCCATCAGAGATGAATGAATAAGAAAGCTGTGGTACATATACACAATCTTTAATTTTAATATACAGCTAAATGTATATTTACCAGATAAAGTAGTTAAATTTTTCTTCACATAATCTAGTGCTTAATTTACTTCATTAGAAGAGTAGACTATTTGGCAAATGGAACAACAACAAAAGAATTAAAAGAAAACAGGAAATAACAAATCACATCTCAAAATAATAACCAAGATTATCTTTTGATTTGTTTTTATTAACACATATAACTATTATAAAAATTCATCGCCATTCCAATTTTGCTAAAACAAAATTTATTATATAATCAGAGAGGTGGCAGGCACAAAGTAAGACTAGGAGGCACCTTGATGTTAATTAGGTAAAACGACAAGATTGGAAGTAGATCCAGATTTACTTTCTCATTCCTGCTTCTTTCTTCTTTTGTCTTACTGCCTTTGCTCTTCGCTCTTGCTCCCCTCATTATCTTTATTTTTATATAGCAGGAAATGGCCACTCAGCTACCTCACACCCCATCAAGATATAGAAATTAACTGGCTCTATTACCCAGTTCAAAATTCCAAAGAAAGAAATCATATTGTCTCAGCCTAGAGACAAGAGTTTCTACAAGAGTTTGCATAAATTTTGTCACAGGGTCAGGGGCAGAAGTATTAAACTTGAATCAATTATGCCACAGCTTTGGTGGCAGGGACATGAAATTACAAAAGTCATTATACTTAACAGTCTTCCTTCTGATTGATAAAATGGTTAATCATTCATCAGACAATTGTTCAGAAGCCCTAATGAGATTATGCTTGTAAAGAATCTATTAATAACAAAGGACTGGAATAGGCATTTTTCCAGAGACATACAAATGTCCAAGAAGTACATGATAATATGCCCAACATCACTAATCATCAGTGAAAGGCAATCAAAATCCTAATAAGATATCACCTCAGACCTGTTAGAATGGGTGTCACCAAAAAGATAAGAAATAACAAGTGTTGGCAAGGATGTGAACACTTATACACTATTGATGGGAATGTAAATTGATGTAGCCTGTACGGAAAATACTATGACAATTCCTCAAAAATTAAAAATAGTGCTACCATATGATCGAGCAATCCCACTTCTGGGTACATATCACCCCCAGATAAAAACAGGATACTGGAAATGCATCTAAACTCCTGTGTTAATTGCAGCACTATTCACAGAGGCAAGATATGCAAGCAACCTATGTGTCCTTCAATGAGCAAATGAATAAAGAAGAGAAAGAACAAAGATAAATGAATAAAGCAGATACATATATATTTAGTGGAAGATATACTGGAGGAGGCAATGGCAACCCACTCCAGTATTCTTGTCTGAAGAATCTCATGGACAGAGGAGCGTGGTGAGCTACAGTCCATGGGGTCCCAAAGACTCAGACATGACTGAAGTGGCGAGCGCGCGCACACACACACACACACACACGCACACACACACTGCTGCTGCTAAGCAGCTTCAGTCGTGTCCGACTCTACATGACCCCATAGACGGCAGCCCTTCAGGTTCCCCCATCCCTGGGATTCTCCAGGCAAGAACACTGGAATGGGTTGCCATTTCCTTCTCCAATGCATGAAAGTGAAAAGTGAAAGTTAAGTCTCTCAGTCGTGTCCGACTGTTCGCAACCCCATGGACTGCAGCCCACCAGGCTCCTCCGCCCATGGGATTTTCCAGGCAAGAGTACTGGAA
The DNA here is from genome assembly GCA_006408695.1 of Aepyceros melampus. Classification (NCBI taxonomy): domain Eukaryota; kingdom Metazoa; phylum Chordata; class Mammalia; order Artiodactyla; family Bovidae; genus Aepyceros; species Aepyceros melampus. Next base: position 64,365 of record SJXQ01011403.1, read on the forward strand.
CGGGATGCCGTTGCCTTCTCCTTGCGCATGCACACACACACACACACACACACACACACACACACACAAATACAATAAAATATTCAGCCATGAGAAAGAAGGAAACCCTGTCTTTGCAATCATATGGGTGGAACTCAGAGCATTACACTAAATAAAATAAGCCAGACACACAGAGAGAGGGAAAAAAAAAAAACACAACACTTCATGATATCACTTTTATGTGGATTTTAATAAAATGTTGAATACATAGAAGTTGAGTAGAATGGTGGTTACCAGATTAGGGAAGTGGGGAAAAGAGGAGATATTGGTCAAAGGGTACCAACTGCAGTTATGTAGGATGAATAAGTCTAGGGATGTAAGGTACAGCATGATGACTATAGCCAATAATTTTGTGCTGAATGCTGGAAATTTGCTAAGAGAATAAATTTCAGGTGCTTTACTCACACACTTACACACATACAAACAAATGGTAGATATGTGAAGAGATAATATATTTAGTTTGTCTTAGTAATGATTCGACTATGTATATAAAATTATTATACCTCAAGTATATACAATTTTGGCTAAAGCTGTAGGAAATGATGGGTTTGGGGTTAACAGCTAGAGGGTGAAGGAATTTCTTTTTAGAGTGATAGTTATGTTATAAAACAGATGGTGATGGTTGCACAATTCCATAAGTATACCTAAACCACTGAATTGTACATTTTAAATAGGTTAATTGTATGGAGTATAAATCAGACCTCAATAAAACATTCAAAAAAATTTTTTTAAATCTAACATAATACTTGGCACAGTGTGTGCATGCTAAATCACTTCAGTCCTGTCAGACTCTTTGTGATCCTATGGACTATAGCCCTCCAGGCTCCTCTGTTCATGGAGACTCTCCAGGCAAGAATACTGGAGTAGGTTGCCATTTCCTTCTCCACTTGGCACAGAGTAAGCACACAATTAATCCTTATTACTATTAGTTTAACTGTGTCTATTACTGTTGTTTTTAGACTCTACCCTCTAATATTAGATTTCATGAGTTCACATCCCAGCATTATTATTTATACTTGCTACAGATGACAGCATGATCTTAGGAAAATGATGTATTCTGTCTAGTTTTGACATTTGTATCTGTCAACTAAGGGCAATAATATATTGCTATTTCATGGAATATTTTTTTTTATTAGTTCTCAGATAAGAGTTCTTTGACTCACTTTTGAAGGAACAATCTATTTTGTACCCCATTCCCCTAACTGCAGAAAACCATGTTGCTTTAAAATTTTTCAGAATTTTCTGGAATTTTCAATCTCTGATGGATTTACAAGGGTGACAGAGAAGACAAATGGTGAGGGAACTGATCACTGCTACTGTAGAACAAAGCAGCTTGTGATAGGTGGGGTGAGACAGTTTCTCAGTGTCTGTTGGTTGCAAGTCCTGATCCACCGGGTCAGAGGGCAGCCTAGGATGGCACAAAGAAAGTAATTCTCTTTTTCCAGGTTTTCCTTTTCATGATCTGAAACCACGGTTTGTTAACCCTGGTAAAGCTTTTCTAAGTCCAGCTTTGAATCCTTTGAAATTACTGTTAATTGTAGCATAATAACTTTCTGTCAGTCTTGATTTTCAGTGTTATGAGTCTTCTGTTTGTGTTTATGGGGTGAGACAGTTTCTCAGTGTCTGTTGGTTGCAAGTCCTGATCCACCGGGTCAGAGGGCAGCCTAGGATGGCACAAAGAAAGTAATTCTCTTTTTCCAGGTTTTCCTTTTCATGATCTGAAACCACGGTTTGTTAACCCTGGTAAAGCTTTTCTAAGTCCAGCTTTGAATCCTTTGAAATTACTGTTAATTGTAGCATAATAACTTTCTGTCAGTCTTGATTTTCAGTGTTATGAGTCTTCTGTTTGTGTTTCATTTTGTTTTCCCGTGTTTTCATTTAGTGAGACGTTGTAAGAAGAACTAGTAAGGACTTCTATCCAAATTCCATTTCAAAACAAAACATCTGAATTCTTTTTAAAGACACTATTTATTTCTTCATTGGTGGTGGTGGTGGTTTAGTCACTAAATTGTGTCTGACTCTTGTGATCCCATGGACTGTAGCCTACCTGCTTCCTCTCTGTCCATGGGATTTCTCAAGCAAGAATACTGGAGTGTTTCCCATTTCCTTCTCCAGAAGATGTTTCCAACCCAGGTATTGAAACTCCTGCATTACAGACGGTCTCCTTTATTGCAGGTGGATTCTTTACCAACTGAGTCACTGGACATTAGTGAGTTTAAAATAGACTAATATTAAGCTTTATTAAAGTTTTAAAACTCTACTTAAATATGACTCATCATATTTTGAATATATTTTAAACGTAATAACATTTGTATATCTGTCATCAAATACACAGCCCAAAATTCCTTGCAGAAACATTTTTTAAATGACAACATTTACAGGAAAAAATATCAATGCTTAAATAAAAAAATGACTGTAATGTTTATGCTGGAAAGCATGTCCTCCATTCACTTATAATAAAAGTATCTAGAAAAATGTTCCCTATGATACATGACCTAGGCATATTTTTATTCACAGAAGATTCCACAAATGCCTGGTAATTTTGCTGTTGTGAGGAAGTGTCAGATGAAGAAGGTCAAAGGTGCTGAGGAGGACTAAGTGAACCTCCCAGGGAAGAAGGTATTATCTGATCTATACACATGTCATATTCTGTGTGGTTGCTGCTGAGCTCCCATCTGTCAGATCTCAACAGAAAGCACAAAGACTAGAGATGCTGGCAATTCAAGAAGCATCCTCTTACTGACTAGCAAGAGAAATAAAATTAGGAGGAGTTATTCTATTTCTGTTATATGTTATTGATTCGTGTCCTACCTGGCCATATTATATTTTAAACAAAATGCTTTCAACCACTTCACTGATACTTTCTTAACTTATCTCATTTCTCTAAACTTTTTCATGATTGATGTATATTTCAAATACATACTATGACCTATAGTCATTTGACAATGTGCATTTTTATTGGTGTAGCAACTATGAATCTTCAGTGAAACTGCATTCAGTTATTAAGATAGAATTACTATTTGGTAGAGATGTAGGCTTCCCTGGTGGCTCAGAGGATAAAGTGTCTGCCTGCAATGCAGGAGACCCAGGTTCAATCCCTGAATTGGGAAGATCCCCTGGAGAAGGAAATGGCAACCCACTCCAGTATTCTTGCCTGGAGAATCCCATGGACAGAGAAGCCTGAGAGGGCTACAGTCCATGGGGTTGCAAAGAGTCGGACATGACTGAGTGAGTTCACTTCACTTCAGAGATGTAGGGAAGTGCAATACTTGTCTTTCACAGTACTTCAATTAAAAGAATAGGCTTTTCTTAAGATATGAGGTAAACTTAATATATGGATATTCATCATATATGAAAAATAAAACTCTTCACTTCTGATGGTGCTATTAGAAAGAATTTAGAAAAATTGGTATCTGGGAAATTGAGTTGAAAAAATTTTCTTCAATTCCAAGAAAATTAATGATAATGTGCCACAGGTATACACGTTCTGCATTGTATCTCCTAATGTCACATCATTTAATAGTGGGTGAACAGGTAATGTAGAAATCTGTCTTTAATACATTTTTTTTTTAGCAACAGCTAAAGTAATGTTGATTTATTCCTATATTTTAAGTGAACACTTGAAATGTTTATGCAATGCATACTTTATTTTAAGATTGAATATAGAAGAGATGTTTTGACATAAATGGAACTAAAACCATAAAAAAATTTCACACAGAAAATTAATATACTTTTGAGTTATGGCCCATTGTGTTCTAAAATGTGTCTTGCTCAGATTGAATTACTTCTTTGCATATGAGACACCAAGAGCTTAATGTTTTATTCAGTAAATGTGACAAATTTTGCTATGTCAGACACTTGGCCATATACTAGGACTACAAAAAATTAATAAATAAGATCGATACAGACAAGGAGCTCAAAGTTAAGTAGAGGTAAAAGAAACAAGCATAGATAAATTTCCTATAATGGGAATATGGGAGAAATTGTATTACATGACTGTAATATGGTACTGGAGAATAAAAGTTCTTATACAAATCTGGAAGTTTCCAATTTGACATCCCAGAAGAGGTAATTCTTTACCTGTATCAAGAACAATAATTATTAGTCAGGTAAAAGCTGACGATTAGTTTGGGGCAACATAGGAGTATGTGTTTAATATCTACAAGGCAACCTCGTTGTGCTGGAATAAAATACACTAGGCCAAAGAGTGATAAGAATTGATCTGTTGAATTTTAGAGACATTAGTGGAAGTCCTTCTATAACCCAGCAAGAAGTTCAGAATTCATCTTATATGCACCAGTAAGACACTAAACTGTTTGAAATATAAAAAGTAATGTCAGTTATAGCAGATTTTGCCACAGTCTCATTCCAATGCCTTTTGCTCAAACTAGAGGTAATTGTAGCTTTAGCTACAGTTCCCATATACATTAATTGTTTCCTACCTCACCCACCCAATTCTTCTATTGGACAGCTTTCCCTGATAATATTGTTTGGCCTTCACAAGGGGCAGGTAGAAGTGTCTGGAAGTCAACTCACCTTACAAGTCATCCTCAACCAGTAAGAGACAGAAATTAATGAATAAATTTTACAGGTTTTGCCACACTAGCAGTCATTTACAAAGTATGATATACAATTCTTTTAAAAGGTTAAAAGGTCCTCAACAGGATTAAGCTTCAGTTTCCCAAGGTGATAACTGACTTATTAATATATCATTCATTGATTTTCCTCCATCTCTGGTCTCACTTCAGTTCATAATGATGTTTTCTAGGATTACCTCCCATGTAAACTACTTGCACTCAAATCCTCATACTTGGTCTATATTTGATAAAAGTCAAATAAAGTCACTTAAGCTTATGTTTTAGATAAATCTTTCAGGCAGAAACAGAAAAGGTCACTAAACACAATGAGTTAGAAATTAGAAAAGAGTTATTGGCTGTTGTATTTCAGTTCAGTTCAGTTCAGTCACTCAGTCATGTCCAACTCTTTGTGACACCATGGACTGCAGCACACCAGGCCTCCCTGTCCATCACCAGCTCCCAGAGTTTACTCAAACTCATGTCCATTGAGTTGGTGATGCCATCCAACCATCTCATCCTCTGTTGTCCCCTTCTCCTTCTGCCTTCATCTTTTCCTGCATCAGGGTCTTTTCAAATGATTCAGTGCTTCGCATCAGGTGGCCAAAGTATTAGAGTTCAGCTTCAACATCAGTCCTTCCAATGAACACTCAAGACTGATCTCCTTTAGGATGGACTGGTTGGATCTCCTTGCAGTCCATGCCTCCTAGCACAGTATGTGTGTGTGCTAAGTCATTTCAGTCATATCTGACTATCTGTGGCTCCATGGACTGTAGCCTGCCAGGCTCCTCTGTCCATTGGATTCTCCAGGCAAGAATACTGGAGTGGAATGTCATGCCCTCCTTCAATGGATCTTCCTGACCCAGGGATTGAACCCCAGATGCCTCCTAGCACAGTATGTGTGTGTGCTAAGTCATTTCAGTCATATCTGACTATCTGTGGCTCCATGGACTGTAGCCTGCCAGGCTCCTCTGTCCATTGGATTCTCCAGGCAAGAATACTGGAGTGGAATGTCATGCCCTCCTTCAATGGATCTTCCTGACCCAGGGATTGAACCCTAGTCTCTTATGTTTCCTGCATTTTCAGGAGAGTTCTTTATCACTAGCACCACCTGGGAAGGTGGCTGTTGTAGTAGCAATAATTTAAAGAAGAGACAGTAAGTATTTAAATGAGAATAGTTTTAGTCAGAATGGATGTTAGGGTAGGTTTGAAAAATGTATAAATGATAAAAACCCAGTAAGACTTGTCAGTTCATTGAATGTAGCTATAGAAACTAAATATATGTAGTGGAATTAGAAAGAGAAGTTAATGATGACCTCTTGGATATTAGGGTAGATAACTGGATAGAGAAATTATAATTTTAGTATTGAATAATTTTGTGTTAGTATGAGAATAAAGTAAACGTGTACAAGAGAGTGTTGTATATGTGAAACTGAAATCTCTCTGACATACAGATATCAGTGGTGTTCAAGACCTGTAAAGTAAATAGGACCATCAGGGGAGAATCTGTAGTATCTGTTGGACAGGAAAAGAGGAGTCATGTAAAGCACACTGTCTATGCAATCAGAGGAGAGTTAAAGAAAATGCAGTGTCATATTGCAGAGAGAGTATCTATGCTTAGGAGGAAACATATAGCCATAATAATGGTTAGGAGATATCCAACAAGAGAGTGTTGTATATGTGAAACTGAAATCTCTCTGACATACAGATATCAGTGGTGTTCAAGACCTGTAAAGTAAATAGGACCATCAGGGGAGAATCTGTAGTATCTGTTGGACAGGAAAAGAGGAGTCATGTAAAGCACACTGTCTATGCAATCAGAGGAGAGTTAAAGAAAATGCAGTGTCATATTGCAGAGAGAGTATCTACGCTTAGGAGGAAACATATAGCCATAATAATGGTTAGGAGATATCCAGATAGACAGTCATTGAAATAATATTTGCTTTGAATAATAAGAAATTACATAGGCTTTAACCATAGTAGCTTCAGAACCCAGAAGAGAAATAACTACAAAGATACTGAAGACTAATGTTCAACAAAGTGGAGACAATGACTAACTAGGATCTTCTTGACAAATTTTAATATAAACTAATATAAGAGTATTAGACAGTCACTAGAATGATCCCAGGATCAAGGATTTTTTCTTAATAAAACTATTTATTTATCAGTTTAGGCTAAGAAAAAGGAGATAAAGAAAGGTACACAATAATGTATAATGAATGGGTAAAAGCTAGAGTTGATTCAAATATAGAAGTTAATCCTGAGCAGGATGAGCACCTCATTATCTGAGACCAGGAAAAAGGTAATGAGTAAAAGTCACAGACAGAAATAATGTTCGAACTTTAGCACAAGTTGAGAAGAGTACCCATTACCACTGGGGTTTTCTAAGCTGCCTATTGAAACTGATGAAGGCAAGATTTAGAATAATGATTATGAATTTAGAATATTTATCATGTAACTCAACCAGCCAGTGGTTATGTATGGATATGAGAGTTGGACTATGAAGAAAGCTGAGTGCCAAAGAATTGATGCTTTTGAATTGTGGTGTTGGAGAAGACTCTTGAGAGTCACTTGGACTGCAAGGAGATCCAGCCAGTCCATTCTGAAGGAGATCAGCCCTGGGATTTCTTTGGAAGGAATGATGCTAAAGTTGAAACTCCAGTACTTTGGCCACCTCATGCGAAGAGTTGACTCATTGGAAAAGACTCTGATGCTGGGAGGGATTGGGGGCAGGAGGAGAAGGGGACGATGGAGGATGAGATGGCTGGATGGCATCACTGACTCGATGGATGTGAATCTGAGTGAACTTCGGGAGGTNGAACTGAACTGAACTCAACCAAGAACAGTCATGGTGAAGATTCAGCTGAGTTTTGTAATTAGGTTGTAATGACCACTACCTACATAGTTCATTGATTTTTGTCCAACTTACTTAGCTAAAAGAATTAGAAAACTTATAAGTGCATCTTGTTTTATTGCTCTTTGCTTTATTACCTTCACATATACTGATTTATTTTACAAATTGAAGGTTTGTGGCAACCCTGCATTGAACAAATCTATTGGTGCCATTTTTCCAACAGCATTTGCTTACTTCATGTCAGTGTAACATTCTCATAATTCTCTCAATATTTCAAATTTTTTCATGATAATTATATTTTTTTCAGAGATATAATGCATTCATTTTTTTTCACAATAGTAAAAGATATTTATCAGTTTTCACAATAAATAGACAAAAACTAAAAGATAATTACAATTGCAAGCCATAATGGAAGCATAATTAATCTAACAATATAAAATAATTATATACAATTTGGGGGGTTAAGTAGAGTAATGTCTTAATGCTTTTAATATTTTCTCCTTATATTTAACTTTTGACATTTTAATTATAATGTCTCTTAGTGTGAGTTTCCTTGTGATCCTCTTATTTGGAACTCGCTGGACTTCCTAAATATTACTGTCTGTTTTCTTCTTCAGGTTAGAAGGATTTTCAGAAACTGCTTCTTCGTATAAGTTTTCTGTCCTTTTTTTGTTCTCTTCTCTTTCTGGGAGCCCTGTGTTGTGAATGGTAGTCTGTTTGATGTTGCCTTGTAATTTCTTTAAACTATCTTTCCTTTTTTCATTTCTTTTTCTTTTTGTTGCTCTGCTTGGGTGAGTTCCACTGCCTTGCCTTCAGAAGAAAAGATAATTATATTTCTTAGAGTTATCTGTGATCAATGATCACTGATGTTACTGTTGTTATTGTTTTGTGGTGCCACAAACAGCTCTCATATGTGACAGCAAACTTAACTTATAAATACTGTGCGTTCTGATTGCTCCACTGACAAGCCATTCTCCCATCTCTCCCCTTCTCCTCAGGGCTTTTTTATGCCATGAGATGCAGCAGTATTGAAATTAGGCCAATTATTATAATATCCTTATAATGGCCTCCAAGTGTTCAAGTGAAAGGAAGAGTCACATATCTCTTACTTTAAGTCAAAAGCTAAAAGTGATTAAGCTCAGTGAGGAAGACATATCAAAGCTGAGATGGGTCCAAAGTCAGGCCTCTTGGGCTAAAATCCAAGTTGTGGATGCAAAGGGAAAGCTATTGAAAAAAACTTAAAAGTGCTACTCCAGTGAACACAGGAATGATAAGAAAGCAAAACAGCCTGATTGCCGATATGGAGAATGTTGTAGTGGTCTAGAGAGACCGAACCAGGTGCAACATTTTCTTAAGCCAAAGTGTAATCTGTAGCAATTTGTGTAAACTCTCCTCACATTTAGGAAGATTGAGAGAGGTGAAGGAGATACAGAAGAAAATAGAGACTTTGAAGCTAACAGAGGTGGAGTCACAAGTTCTAAGGAATAAAGCCATCTCTATAACATCAAAGTGCAAAGCAAAGCAGCACGTGCTGATGTAAAAGCTATAGCAAGTTATTTTGAAAATATAATTAAGATAATAAAATGAAGGTGATTACACTAAACAATACAAGGGAACAGCCATTTATAAGAAAAGCATGTCATCTAGAACTTTCACTGAGAGAAGACATACCTGGCTTCAAAGAGTCAAAGCACTTTTTAGGGGATAATGTACTAAGAGCTGGTGAATTTAAGCTGAAGCCAGTGCTCATTCACCATTCTTGAACTCCTAGGGCCCTTAAGAATCATGTTACATATACTCTGCCTATGTGCTATAAAGAGAACAACAAAGCCTGGATGGCAGCACACAGATTTACAACATGGTTTGTTTTAAGCCTAATGTTGATACCTACTGCTTAGAAAAAAAGATCATTTCAAAATATCATTGCTCATTGACAATGTACCTGGTCACCCAAGAGCTCAGATGATGTACAGTGAGATTAATGTTGATTTCATGCCTGCTAACACAACATCCAATCTGCAGCCCATGGATCAAGGTGGAATTTAGACCTTCAGATTTTATTATTTAAGAAATATATTCCTTAAGGCTAAAGCTGTCAAAGATAAGTGACTCCTACAATAATCTAAGCAAAGAAAATGGAAAACCTTCTGGATGGGATTTACCATTCCAGATTCCAGATGCCACTAGAACATTCATGATTCATAGGAATAGATTAAAGTTCAACATTCACAGGATTTTGGAATCAATTCCAACCCTCTTGTATGTCTTTGAAGAGCTGAGGACTTCAGTGGAAGAAGTAAGTGCAAATATGGTGGAAATAGCAAGAGAACTAGAATTAGAAATGGAGCTTGAGGATGAGAATGAATTGCTACAATCTCATAAGAAAATGTTAATTGACGAGGAGTTGCTTCTTACTGATGAACAGTGATTTTTTGAGATGGAATCTATCTTTGGTGAATATGCTGTAAGTATTGTTGAAATGAAAACAAAAGATTTAAATTACAACATGAAGTGTTGATTAAGCATCAGTAGGGTTTAAGAGGTTTGATTCCAATTCTGAAATAAGTTTTACTGTGTGGGTAAAATGCTATCAAATAGCATTATATGCTACAAAAAATAATTAATGAAAGGAAGAGTCAACCCAGGTAGCAAATTTCATTGTTGTCTTTCTATAAGAAATTGCCATAGCTACTTCAGCCTTTAGGAACCACTACCCTGTGATCGGTTAGAAGCATCAACATCAAGGCAATATCTTCCACCACCAAACAGATTAGGACTTGCTGAAGGCTCAGACATGGGAACCATTTTTGAGCAATAAAATATTTTCTATTAAAGATAGGTACTTTTTAAATGTTTTTAGAAACAATGTCCTTGAACACTTAGTAGAATACAGTACAGTGTATACATAAAGTTTGTATGCAATGGAAAACCAAAAAAAAAAAAAAGTCACTAGACTTGCCTTTGCTTTATTGTAGTGGTCTGACATTGAGATTTGCCTGTATTAAAATTCATGTTGTTGAATTGCTCAACAAATGTTAAGAACAAGCTTACAAAATTGGCAGACACTCTCTGTGATCCATTCTGATATTTCTAAGACTCATTTTACTCTCTTTATGCACCACTCTCTGGCTTTTGTGTGCTTTTGCTTTCAATAGCCAGTACTTGCAATCCATTTGACAGGGCTGCAGCCAGACTACTAGAGCTATATACTTAACTCATGTGCACAAGTACAACTGCCTGGAGTGTAATTCTGCCTCCTACCCCCATAGGGTCTCGTCTCTATTATTCTCAGCTTACACCTAGGACCTCATAGATATCAACTGAGAAAAGGAAGGAAAACACCTGGGCTTAGTAGATTAATTAGTTAATTCAGTATATTTTGTGAGCTAGTAATCGATGGCTTTTAAACTACAATCCCTCACAGGCTATCTTGGAAAGATAAAGGTCCTCCTGGGACAGAGGTTTGGGTTACACATCTGGCCACCCACCAGTGTGAGAGAGAGTGGCCTAAGTAACAACATACATTGACCCCTGGGAAGTAATGAATGTTTTGGTAAGGAACATAGAGTAAGAGAGAAGTCCATAGACAAGGAGGTCTGAAAAGAAAGCATGGAACTGTGACTACAGGAATGGGCCCAAAACATGAGGACCTCTGTAGCACCTACAAAGGTAGCACCCTGGTTATTGAGCACAAGTAGTACTCAGTAACCAGTGGATGAGGATGATATGCAGTAGATATCAGCTAGTCTCTTCCTTCCACCTTCCCAGTGGTGGTGTACAAATGGAGAAGCCATGTTGGCAGATACAGAGACTATATATAAGCCAAACCACAATGTCTCTCTTGCTAAAGCTGTTCTAGCCACCAGAGGTGCTAAATATCCCACCTGTCAGCAGTGGACACTAAGGCTCTGAGGCCCCTACATACATGATCTGTCATGAGGCCAAAAATCCACTTGGTATTGAGTTGATTCTTTAATACCTCTTTCATTATGAAAAGAACAATAATTTATCCTTATCAGGATTAACATGTTTTCTGAGTATGGATTTGTCTTTCTTCCTGATAAGACTTCATCAGCATGATTATTTGAGGGTCAGAGTATGTCTGATTTATTGATATGATATTCCACATAACAATGCCTCAGACAAAGAAACTCACTGTATAAGGGCAGGGTGGCAACAGGTATATAGTCATAGGATCCATTGATCCTACCAACATTCAGTTCAGTTCAGTTCAGTCGCTCAGTCATGTCCAACTCTTTGCAACCCATGAATTGCAGCACGCCAGGACTCCCTGTCCATCACCAACTCCCGGAGTTCACTCAGACTCACGTCCATTGAGTCCGTGATGCCATCCAGCCATCTCATCCTCGGTCATCCCCTTCTCCTCCTGCCCCCAATCACTCCCAGCATCAGAGTCTTTTCCAATGAGTCAACTCTTCGCATGAGGTGGCCAAAGTACTGGAGCTTCAGCTTTAGCATCATTCCTTCCAAAGAAATCCCAGGGCTGATCTCCTTCAGAATGGACTGGTTGGATCTCCTTGCAGTTCAAGGGACTCTCAAGAGTCTTCTCCAACACCACAGTTCAAAAGCATCAATTCTTCTGCACTCAGCCTTCTTCACAGTCCAACTCTCACATCCATACATGACCACAGGAAAAACCATAGCCTTGACTAGATGGACCTTAGTCGGCAAAGTAATGTCTCTGCTTTTGAATATGCTATCTAGGTTGGTCATAACTTTTCTTCCAAGGAGTAAGCGTCTTTTAATTTCATGGCTGCAGTCACCATCTGCAGTAGGAATGGGAATTAAAAGTGGTATCCATTTTGCTCTCAACAAACACACATATACACCCATACATCCATATAATTGATTTTCCTTATCCACATATATGCGCATTTCACTTCATAATATGCCTTATGTATCATCTATTAAGACTGTCATTTAGAATGCAAAATGCTTAATTACATTTGAATTTCAGATAAACAATAACTATTTAATGTAAGTAAATATAATAATGTAATAACCCATGGAAAGTAAAAGTTGCTCAGTTGTATCTGACTCTTTGTTACCCCATGGACTATAGCCCACCAGGCTCCCCTGTCGATGGAATTCTTCACACAAAAATGCTAGAGTGGGTTGCCATTCCCTTCTGCAGGGGATCTTCTTGACCCAGAACCCCTGAGTCTCCTGCATTGTGGTTGGATTCTTTATCATCTGAGCCAACAAGGGAGCCCCAAAATGCGTGAGGATACTGTAAAAATCGATTTTATCCAAAAGCCAAATTCACTGGGTGTTATTATTTATTTTTCTATGGCTCACAAGCTAGATGTTCTCTTTTTCTATTTCATAATTCTGATAACCCATGTAGCCTACCTACCAGAGAGACAGTACCGTATAATATCATTCCAATGATTCCCCTCTGCAATATTAATAGAGTCAGTAGAGAGTGCATCCATGCCCATGAAGGCGATATATAGCATATGAGGAGTGCAATGAAGTGAAAAATTTGGGCTGTCTTTTAAAATAAAAAGTTAAGGAGAAATAATCACAGGTTATCTTTTTTAAATAATGAAAAGTAAGACAAGATTATCTCCCATCTCAAAGAATATGGTTGCTGGGGAATTTAGCAGCCTCTCCTCTTCCTATGGAGGAAATTCAGATTTCATTTTTTGCTAGATTTTCTTTGAATGGTTTGATAGTCTAGACACTTATGAATCCAAAAAACGAAGAGACCCCAGTGTAAAAATTTTGAAGAAAGGTAGAGAACTTAGATTAGGTAAATAGACAGTTTCTGAGTAGCATGCACATGAGAATAAAAATTGAGGGAATTTTATTGTGACTTATGATCAAGAATGATAGGAATATTGGGCAAGATACCGTAAATGGACTTCAAAATTCCAAACAGATTTCTGGTAGAATAGCACCATTGGTGATAATATAAACTGAAATCTGCAGAATTTAGTGTCAGATATCTGACAAAAGTAGAATTTCTGGTCTCTTGATGCTATACATGAGCTTAGGCAGAGTAACACATGATTGCAGGGTTTGTCTGAAGGTGCCCAGGTTGGTGCATAGATAGTTTCCGGGTATACAGAGGACATTATCTAAATGCTGTAATCCAATGCTGGACCAGACTTCAGCTTCAATAATTTGATGGCAAAATCAGTGCAGCATATGCCTACATGGTTACTGAACTATTTCCGGCACTCTCACTGATGAATGAGCCATTTAAAAATATTACTTTGTGTAACCTCTTTAACATTCTCCTCTTGTCCTTTAAATATGAAAATATGCATATATTGGTTACCACTATATAAACTATTTCATGACTATATATTGTCCTAATGTCTTAGAATCATAAAAATGAAAGAAATGAGAGAAACTTAAAGAATGTCTTGTCATAGCCTTTCAACATCCAGATGAAGAAGCAGAAACTGAGAAACTAAATAGCTTGTCCAGAGTTCAGCAAAACCACCTAACACACAGTTCTCCTAAACACTACTCATTAAATCCACAAGATATGCTTTTCTTCACCTATTGAGTTCTGTTTCTCAGCCTCTAGTTATATCAGATGGGAGAGAGGGAACTTAAGAACTGACATTTAATAGTGTGACTAGCACTCTCTGCTATGAACTCTTACATTCAAGTCTCAACTACACTTAATTGATGTAGAATCTGAGATAAGTTATTTCAATCTTCTGGAGAAAAAGAAAATAATGATTATCACACAAAACAAACAATAAAATTTTATAGTTATATATGAAATCTAAAGAAAGAGTAGGAGGAATACTAAATCTGATTGAGTTAGAGAATATTTTACATAAGCTAGGGAAAGGGTCACATTATAAATGGCAATTTAGCTGATACTTAGAGGATGATTTAGAGCAGGAGTTAGGAAATCACTTTTTCACCCTATGGTTCATAAATTAAGAATGTTTTTTCCATGTTTAAATAGTTGAAAAAAAAGTATAATCTTTTGTGACACATGAAAATGTGTAATATTGAAATATCACTGTCCTTAAAAGTGTTTTATTAGAACACAATCAGACATAGTCACTTACATATTGTCCATATTGTACAGCAAAGCTGAGTATTTGCAGCAGAAACTGTGTGGGCCTCAGGTCTAAAATATTTAGTGTTTGGCCCTTTGTTGAAAAAAATAGCTGAACTCTGGTTTAGAGAGAATTGTTACTCAGAGTGCCAGTTGGCAACAAGTTCAGGTGCTTGTTCCAATGTGTGAATTAATGCACTACTTCCTATATGGGAAATCTATTGCTAGGAAAAAAAAAAAAAGAAGGGTTGACTAAGCCATGTGTTTGGTCATATGGTGATTCATTTTCATTTTCTGACTCAAGATCCTTACCTTGTCACAGATGGAGAGCTAACAGTCTGAAGACATTTTAATGGTCCAAAGACACTTTGAGTACCACTGTTTCAAAGATCTCAGGATTTATCAGCCTTGAGGGATTGCATATCTCAACATAATTTGAAGAATAGTTATAATTCTGAGGGGACTCCTCAGGGCTCAGCAGTAAAGAATCCACCTGCAATGCAGGAGACCATGGTTTGATTCCTCAGTCAGAGATATCCCCTGGAGAAGGGAACACCTACTCATTCCAGTATTCCTGCCTGGAGAATTCCATGGGCTGTATAGTCCATGCGGTCGCCAAGAGTCAGACATGACTGAGCAACTTTCATTTTCACTAAAATTCTGCAACCTGTGTTCATATGTAAATGGTTTTAACTGTGTTTAAAATATAGAAACAAATTGTGGAATATTGAATATTTTAGCATATGTGAATTTTGAAAGTTTATAAGATGCAAGCCCAGAGGAAAATTTATTAATACAAGCAGCAATTTTACTAATTTGTCTGGATACAGTGTCTTCCAGATGTTCAAGCTGGATTTAACAAAGGGAGAGGAACCAGAGATCAAATTGCCAGCATCCATTGGATCAGAGGGAAAGCAAGAGAATTCCAGAAAAAAAAAACATGTATTTCTGCTTTATTGACTGCATCAAAGCCTTTGATTTTGTGGACCACAACAAATTGTGGAAAAGTCTTAAAGAGATGGGAATACCAGATCACCTGACCTGCTTCCTGAGGAATATGCATGCAGGTCAAGACACAACAGTTAGAGAGTTCATGCTAAATGATTCCACTTACATAGAGTTCACAAACATTCAAAGTGAGCCTCGGGCATTAGAAGTCAGAGCAGTGGTTGTTTATAGATGGCAAGCAGTGACTAGAAGCCATGAAGGGGCCCCTGGGGTACTAGGACCAGGTCTGTTTATTGACTTGAGTGCTGGCTATTTGGATGTGTTCATTTTGTGAAATGTTTTTGAGCTGTACATTATAATTTGTGTAGTTTTCTGTGTACTTGTTATAGTTAAACAGAAATCCAGAATTAAAAAATTCGACATGTAAAAAAAAAAAAAAAACTGGACATGGAACCATGGATTAGCTCCAAATTTTGAAAGGAGTATGTCAAGGCCATATATTGTCATCCTGCTTATTTAACGTATATGCAGAATACATCATATGAAATTTCAGGTTTGATGAAGCACAAGCTGGAATCAAGTTTGCTAGGAGAAATAACAATAACATCAGATACACAGATGACACCACCCTTATGGCAGAAAGCGAAGAACAACTAAAGAGCCTCTTGATGAATATGAAAGAGGAGAGTGAAAAACCTGGCTTAAAATTCAACATTCAAAAAACGAAGATCATAGCATCCGGTTCCATCACTTCCTGGCAAGTAGATGGGTAAACAATGGTTACAGTGACAGAGTTTATTTTTTCGGGCTCCAAAATCACTGCATGTGGTGACTGCAGCCATTAAATTAAAAATTGCTTGCTCTTTGGAAGAAACGCTATGACCAACCTCAGTTCAGTTCAGTTCAGTTGCTCAGTCATGTCCGACTCTTTGCGACCCCATGAATTGCAGCACGCCAGGCCTCCCTGTCCATCACCAACTCCCGGAGTTCACTCAGACTCACGTCCATCGAGTCGGTGATGCCATCCAGCCATCTCATCCTTTATCTTCCTCTTCTCCTCCTGCCCCCAATCCCTCCCAGCATCAGAGTTTTTTCCAGTGAGTCAACTCTTCGCACGAAGTGGCCAAAGTACTGGAGTTTCTTCAGCTTTAGCATCATTCCTTCCAAAGAAATCCCAGGGCTGATCTCCTTCAGAATGGACTGGTTGGATCTCCTTGCAGTCCAAAGGACTCTCAAGAGTCTTCTGCAACACCACAGTTCACATTAAAAAGCAGAGCCATTACCTTTCTGACAAAGGTCCGTCTAGTCAAAGCAATGATTTTTCCAGTAGTTATGTATGGATGTGAGAGTTGGACTATAAAGAAAGCTGAGTGCGAAGAATTGATGCTTTTGAACTGAGGTGTTGGAGAAGACTCTTTAGAGTCCCTTGGACTGCAGGGATTTCAAATCAGTCAATCCTAAAGGAAATCAGTCCTGAATATTCATTGGAAGGACTGATGCTGAAGTTGAAACTGCAATACTTTGGCCACTTGAAGAGAACTGACTCACTGGAAAATACCCTGATGCTGGGAGAGATTGAAGGCAGGAGGAGAAGGGGAGGACAGAGGATGAGAGGGTTGGATGGCATCACCAACATGATGGACATGAGTTTGAGTAAACTCTGGGAGTTGATGACAGACATGGAAGCCTGGCATGCTGCAGTCCATGGGGTTGCAAAGAGTCGGACTTGACTGAGTGACTGTACTAAACGAATTGAAAGTGTCTTACAGAGTATCAGTCAAAAACAAGGCTTCATTTTGAAGCTAAATTCTTTGAAGGGTAAAATAGTAAACATACTACTGATTTCAAAACTAGGAAAGAGGGCTTTCACAATCAATTATCTTTAGATATTTAGTAACTATGATCAGCAGCTTCAGCTTGTTCTAACATTTTCTTTAAATCATCTTTGTGGATTTTTGAAACTCAAATACTGGCCCAGCTTGAAATAGAATACTCATCCTTATAGACTCAAATTTTATAGCATCTTTAACATTATAAAGGTAATAATTCCTTTTTTTATTTGTTAGTGGTATTCCCATTGTCTTATCATTTACTGACAGAAGAAATAGATACAGTTACAAAATATTTAATTTTAACGATATATTTGTAAGAATGACTTAATAAAACTGAAAAGTAATTGCCTAAAAAAATACCATTATTATCCATAGGGAATCTCTGATTCTGAACTCCAAAGACAACCATCTTAAATATCAATTTTTATATACTTCTTTTGTCTTCTTAAATATTACTTTAAAACATGTCTCATTAATTTTAGATGTTTCCAAATTATCATTTTCCTCTTCAAAAATTTTAAAATATTTCCCATAGTTTATTTTATCTTTTTCCTCTTGTAGATAAACATACAAAATTAGTTTGCTTTCTAGTTTTTTAAAATTGAGGTATAGTTAATTTATAATGTGTTAATTTCAAGTGTACAGCAAATTCATATATACATATATATGTAGATAGATTCTTTTTCAGATTATTTTCCATTATGAGTTATTACAATAGATTGAGTATAGCTCTCTGTGCTATACTGTAAAGTCTTTGCTTACCTATTTGATATATAGTAGTGTGTATGTATCAATCCTGAACTCCTAATTTTCCTCCCTTACCCCTACTATCCACTTTAATAACCTTTCTTTTTTTTTTTTTCTGTCTGTGAGTCTATGTTCTGTTTTGTGAATAAGTTTATTTGTATCATTTTCCTAGATTCCACAAATAAGTGACATCAAATATTTCTCTGTCTAGCTTACTTCATTTAGTATGATAATCTCTAGGTCCATTCGTGTGTGCATGCATGCCCAGTCGCTTTAGTTGTGTCCAACTCGTTGTGGTCCCAAGGGCTGTAGCCTGCCAGGCTCCTCTGTCCATGGGGATTCTCCAGGTAAGAATACTGGAGTGGTTTGCCATGCCCTCCTCCAGGCGATCTTCCTGACCCAGGAATTGGACTGGCATTTCTTACGTCTCCTGCATTGGCAGGTGGTTTCTCTATCACTAGCACCAACTGGGAAAGCCCTAGGTCCATCCATGTTGCTACAAATGGCATTATTTCATTCTTTTTTTATGGCTGAAAAATATTCCATTCTATATATACACCACATCTTTTTAAAAATGTACTTATCCTTTAACTGAAGGATAATTGCTATACAGAATTTTGTTTTCTTCTGTCAAACATCAACATGAATGAGCCATAGGTGTACATATGCCCCTCCCTCTTACCACATCTTTATCCATTCATTCGTCAATGGGCACTTAGGTTCTTCCATAGCTTGGTTATTATAAGTAGTGCTGCAATGAACCCTGGGGGTGCATGTATCTTTTTAATCATAGTTTTGCCTGGATAAATGTTCAGTAGTGGGACTTCAGCATCATAGGGATTTCTATTTTTAAGGAAGCTTGATGCTGTTTTTCTATACTTTCCTATTTTTTAATTGTCTATCTTTCAAAGACATGACTCATATATTCTTGGGGGCTTCCCTGATACCTCAGCTGGTAAGGAATCCACCTACAATGTGGGATACCTGAGTTTGATTCCTGAGTTGGGAAGATTCCCTGGAGAAGAGAAAGGCTACCCGCTGTGGTGTTCTGGCCTGGAGAATTCCATGGATTGTATAGCTCATGTGATCGCAAAGAGTCAGACATGACTGAGCTCACTTTCATATATTCTTAAAAATGAAACATTTCCTGAAATTTTATATATATATATATATATAGCCACACTAGATATTTGGTGCATTTCATTATGTTATGATCTGCTAATTCACTGCATCTATCTTATTATTGGACTTCAAAGAAAATATTTTAATCCTTTGTCACTATAAGATAGCCTTAGAATACAAAAGGCTTGCCATTAGCAAGACCAATAGTCTGGGATCAGGTTAACAAATGTATGTACTTAAAGTAGAAAAGATACTTATGATGGTAAACTGCTGATTGTGGAAAATTTATAGATATGTTTCAAAGAGGAAAGTGAGCCCATGAGCCAGTAGAAGCACTGTCTGCCTCAAGGGATATTTTTATAACAAAACATGTTACAAAACCTTCCACTTGTGTCTTCTTGCACACATTTTTTTGAACAATGCAACCTTTGAAATAACATGTTAAATGATATGTATGTTGAACATAATGCTGAATGACAGAATGAAGATGCAGAAGAACACATGCTATATGATTCCATTTATCTGTGACTGTAGATTGCTTTTGAAGGGAATTGACTAGGAAACATGTAGGAATTTCCTGAGAATATGAACTTAGATAATAATTAGAGTATGGTTAACTGAATGTCTGCATTTGTTAAAATACATCAAATTGTATTCTTAAGATCCGCACATTTCACCATGTGCACACTTAAAAAAAATAAAAAAGAACTATAAATCAGGATTGGACTCTAGCTAAAAGTTTGATTTTTATAACAATGCAAGCTGTCAATTCTTAAACTAATATCTGTATATTCTCTGTTTGAACAAATGAATAGACACATTGAGGGTAATGAAAGTCAGGCTTCTCAGTGTTGTAGAAGGTGATTACAGTCCCAGGAAGTGAGAAGTCTAGACTGCACCATATGGTATTGGATGAGAACTGGAGGAGAAGCAATGAAGTGTCAGCAGTAAGGATAGTAGTGCCATTCTCCACTAAATCAATCAGGATTTTGGGAAGGGGAAACACTGACTCTAGAGCTGAAAAGGAGAGAAGATTCTTAAACTGGGTACCAAAGTAGATGTCAATTAGAAGGTGACACCTAACCTGAGAAATTAAAGACAAACAGGAATTAATGGTACAGATGTACAATGAGAATAACATTTCCCAAGGCCACAGGCAGCGCATTTAAGAGACTTTGTTCCGGGAAACTTTCTCCCTGTAATATGAAAATTCTTTGTGCTGGGATCCAGATCCAGGGAGCACGAAGATGGGGGCAGGGTGAGGGGGCAAGTCGTAATTCAAAATACAACTTGTGTCAGTCTATTATGTTACAAAAACACCATTAGTACATCTTTTTTAAATTTTCATTGGGGTTTAATTGATTTACAACATTGGGTTAATTTCAAATGTAAAACAAAGTGAACCTGCTTTACAAATATAAGTGGTTCCTGCCAATGCAGGAGATGCTGGTTCAATCCCTGAGTCAGGAAGATCCCCTGGAGAAGTCAATGGCTACCCACACTCCAGTATTCTTGCCTGGGAAAACCCCATAGACAGAGGAGCCTGGTGGGCTACAGTCCAGAAGTTCACAAAAGAGTTGCACACGACTTAGTCATTAAACAACAACAATGCATGTCAGTTGCACAGTCATGTCCAGCTCTTTGTGACATCATGGACTGTAGGCTGCCTGGCTCCTCTGTCCATAGAATTCTCCAGGCAAAAGTCCTGGAATGGGCTGCCATTTCCTAAACAATATTCCACTGTATATGCACACAACATCTCTTTATCTTTTCCTCTGTTGACGGGCATTTAAGTTGGTTCCATTTATGGGCTATTGAGAATAGTGCTCCAATGAACATTGCAGGTGCATGTACCTTCTCAAATTATGGTTTTCTCCAAATATATGCCTAGGTATGGGATTGTTGGCTCATCTGGTAGCTCTATGTTCAGTTTTTTAAGGAAATTCCATGGTCCTGCCCATTAGAGGGACAAGACGCTGCTCCATCTACCAGCGCACAGGCACCAGTCCCTCCAACCTGGAAGACTACAAACTCATGGAGCAATCCCATCAAACAGGGAGAAGACACCAGTGTATCTGTTAAAAAAAAAAAACTGTTTGGAGAAGGTATTTTAATGGATAATAAAAATATTTATGCAATATTTAAAACATGCTAAGCGCGTTTCTTAATACATTTCATTTGTTAACCAATATAGGATTTTTACAACAGTTCCATGAATCAGGTACTAATATTATCCTAAATTTATAAATAAGAATTGGGGGCACAGATAAGTTAATTAGCTATCTATAGTCACACAGTAAATGGTTGATCTCGGATTTGAAGCTAGAGAGTTTAATAGAGTTTGTATTCCTGACCAATTTACTATATGGTTTCTCTACTAGGTCAATTTACTTCAGAGAGTTGTTTTTTGCTGTTTATTGGCAATTATAAAAAGAAGTGACTTGACATTGATCTTTATTTCTACTCTTATTTGCTTTTCCCTACAGAATCTATACCTTGTAATTAACTGGAACACCCAACAAACACTGGCACAAATAAGAATTATACTGTTATGATTCCTGTCATGAGAAAAAAAAAAAGAAAAAGTGTGAGATTATGTGGCAACTTTGCTCTCTTGGCACATAATTCTGTTTCCATACTATTATGAACATCCCCCAAAATTTATTTTTGGAAAATCAACAAATGAGAACATCCAAAATGTAAATATACATGAAAAAATTTCCTGGTTAAAAAAAAAAATGGAGCAACCTTCTACATTATCTTTCTTGCCCTCAGTACCTATTTAATGTGTTGGACACTAAATAGTGTCCCAATGTAATTCTTAGTTTATTTTCCTAGCATTGGTTTTAGTATTTGTTTTTAAAAATGTGATTTTTAAAATATATGCTTATTTCAATTTTTTAAAAGAATTTTGCTTTAAAGTATATACATATATACCTTTCATTTGGAGGAAATGTTCTTTAGATCTTTCCATGAGTATAATGTTGCAGTAACATGTCAGAGCTAAGAAACTAATTTTTCAGTCTATTTCCCATATGCAGTTTTTCAGGGTAGTTAACTGATCACTTCTCAGCTGTAATTTTGAGCTCCACTGAACTGTTATGGATGTTCCATTTTAAAACAGAACATATGTGAACAGAACTGTTCCTGTTATGCTTGACTGATGCCCCTGATTGTGTTCTAAATTCACATCTCTGCCTCTAGTTATGAACTAATAACTTTGATTATTTCAGTAAGTCAGACCTTCAAATCCAATCCCATCTGTTTAATTGAAAAGCAAGTAAAAAATGCATCTTCTCTATGCTGAGTAGCTTTTTTCCCCCATCAGTAAAGAGTGATCTCAAAAATTAGAGTGTATGAAATCATTGATATTACCCCAAACTGCATTATACCCAGTCCACATTTAAAGTCAACAAACAATTGCTTATTGACATGAAAACACACAAGGTTTCTCTCATAAAATATTGATATAGTTTGAATAAACATTATGATATGTAGAAATAGTTTTAATGCACTTAGAGGATATCCTAAAAGCATGACCCAAAACCAGATTTATTGTCCATCCAGGTACTAATGTGCTTCTAAAATACATAAAAAACTTTATATAGAAAAGCATGATACTGTGAAAAACAACCTGTTTTTTCAGGACCTCAACTCTAGCTTCAGCACAATTACTTTTTGTTAGATATATTTGGTATCCCATTTAACCTTTTATTCTTGGTTTCTATGTTTACAAAAATGGGATAATATAATAACTTAAGCATAATTCCTATATCACAGATTATGTAATGTTTAAATAAAACCAATATGTGAAAAAATTTTATAATCTGATAATCAGTATAAATGTTAATTATTGTAACATTTCTGACAGAAGACTTACTCAGATAAATTTAGGGTATTGCCAATATTATATCTTATTTTTCTAAAACTGTCTGCTTATGACCTAAAAACCTGTGTTTTGGTCACAATAGTAATCTTATGATTTAAACTCCTTTACAAAGCAGTTTCTGTTTTTTGTGATCACAGGAGGATTTTCTTTGTTACCTGTGACTGTTACTTAGAATGACCATTTTCACGCAGCTACATTTGCACTGTTTTTGTTAAATTTCATTGTAAGTATAAGTATTTACATATTTCTAACCAGAGATGAGAGTTTGAAACTATAGCAACAGCTTTTTGATCATTCCTATCTTTTTATGGATATATGTTGAAACATTGGTGCTAGCGGTAAAGAACCAGCCTATCAGTGCAGGAGACGTAAGAGATGCAGGTTCAGTCCCTGAGTTGGGAAGGGACCCTGGAGGAAGAAATGGCAACCCACTCCAGTATTCTTGCCTGGAGAATCCCATGGATAGAGGCACCTGGCAGTCTACAGTCCATAGGGTCACAAAGAGTTGGACACAACTGAGGCAACTTAGCACACGTGAGAGAAGTATAACTTTATCTCTACCAACTTGTATGTAGCCTCTTTGTTTTTAATATCACATAAGAAATGAGTTTCACTAAGTTTATGCATTACAGGTGAACTAATAGCTTGTGAACTAATTGTTGTGATGTGCCATGAGCAACACACTCTCTCTCGTCTTTTCCATATGCAGACATTACCTTCATCAAGGCCCATTTGTTAATTCTCTGTCCTTATGTTTACTATCATTTTTCTTTCTCTTTCCTAGCAAATTTTTCTTGCTAAATTTCCCTGTCATTTCTATACCACATATCGAAAATAAGAAGTTCTATTTGGTTGGAAATTATATCCTTTAGGGAACCTTTTACAATATCAAGTCTCTACTGCTTATTTAAATTATTCTATTTAGTTTCATAAAAAAACATTTTAAAAACTAGTCTATAAACACAATAACAATATTGTATTTTAAAGTAAACCACTACTTCAACCTAGGTCCCATCTGGAAATACACTGAATACTAAAAAATCTGAAAGGAGGGTTTATTTACAAATGGTATTTTAGAAAATGTGTGAAAGGTAAACAGTTTCATTGAGTAACCCAGGGTTACAAGAAGCAGAGTTCTTTTCACCTCAAGCTTGAAGGGATAAGTGGAAGGAGTGATCATCTGAATCATCAAGTGGCTTGTGTAGAGTAGACCTCCTTGAGAGAAGCACTGAACTTGAGTCAAAATGCATGGCAAGTCCATGCTGATCACACAGAGAAAGAACCAAAGGAACAGATTGCCTGATCTCACTCTCTATCTTCTTTTCATTTCTTACCCAGATTTCCATTTGGCCCAACTCAACCAGAAGACACAAGTGATATTTGTGCAAAAGCTTATTAGTCTCAAATAGAGAACAGGGGTGAGAAAGATGGATAAAATATATCTGTCATAGTCCATTGATGTTGCCCAGCACACACACACACACACACACACACACACACACACACATTTCATCATTCATCATATTGTTGTGGGGCAAGGTTAACTCCCTCATATACCTACTTAAATCTGAACTACCTGACATTACAGGTGTTCCTTATATTATATATATGAAGAAAGATGAGGGAAAAACTGATTTTTAGAAAGATGGAGATAGTTAACCACCTTGGTACAGTTCCTGAGGCTTCAGAGTGTAATCATGGCTGTCTTCTTTCATTGCCTATTCTATGTTCCCTTCACCTCTGCCAGTCAGCCAGCTGCACAGGGCTTTTTGTACAATTCTTAGAAGCTTCAGAATCTGTGTCTTTCAACTCAGTCTGCGTTATTATTGGTTCAATTTGCCATTCACCAGTACATTTGAGAAACATATTACAAATAAAAAGTGTACCAATCAATCCATTTATTTTGAAATATAGTACTCTTTACCAACATTGTAAAGCATAAATCTAATTCTACTTTTCTGCTCAATATTGTGAATAGAATGTCAATAATAGGGCTTCCCAGGTGGCTTAGTGGGAAAGAATCTGCCTGCCGAGCAGGAGATGCAGGCTCCATCCCTGGGTCAGAAAGATCCCCAAAGAAGGAAATGGCAACCCTCTCCAGTATTCTTGCCTTGGAAATACCATGGACAGAGGAGACTGGCTGGCTACAGTCTATGGCGTTACAAAAGTGTCCGACACAATTCAGTGACTAAACAACAAAACAATGTTGATTAAACAAACAAACAAACAAACATTATGGAGCTGTCATATTTCAATATGAAAAAAAGTCCCTAAAGAGGATATCAAGAAAAGTACAAGAGAGTTCACCTAGTTCAGGACAAGAAAGTAAAGGTATCCTCTTCTTTTTTTGCCATATTAAAAGACTGCTCCTGAATTTCTGTACTGATTCCTACTGATTCTTGGTCTTTTGAGGTAGAAAGCTTCCCTATGTTGGCCTGAATAATTCCTGCAAATAGGCTGGAGAGTCTTCAAAGACAACAGATTAACAACTGCTGCAGTATTTTTTTTTTTTTAAATCACTAGAGCTTAGTTCCAAAGACAACCATGCAATGATATCAGTGGAAGTATTTTTTTCCTTAAGTGAGAAAAATCAATGTCACAAAGGACTAATGAAAGGCTATTTCTGCAGTATTTAAGCAAACTCATTAATATTTTGTCAATAAGATCATATAGGGAAGGTGACCAATTCAGCTATCAGATGTAAGATGAAAATGGAGCTCTTTGAATCTATAGAAATGCTCAGAAGTAAAGAATCCACCTGCCAAGCAGGAGCCACAGGAGATGTGAGTTCAGGAAGAGGAGGAGGAAATAGCAACCCACTCCAGTTTCTTGCCTGGAGACTCACATGGACAGAGGAACCTGTGAGGCTACAGTTCATAGGGTCACACAGAGTCAGACAGACTGAAGGGACTCAGCATGTTCCCAGGTGGGAGATAAGGATTATAACAGATGACTTTAGTACAGATGATTAAAAATAAAGCTAGAAGAAAAAGAGTGGGAAAGTTCTCAGAGAAAGAATCCTTTTGTCTTGAGTGGAAGCTTTCTACTTCTTATATCATCTGTTTAATTATAAGATTTTGTATTAGCTGTCTCCCTCTTAAGGTTGTCTGCTTTTGAAAGATTATTAAGAATTCTTTGTTTCTGTTTCCAATATTGTAGAATTCTAATATTTTTTGCTCGATAACTGGCACTATAGTTTTAGCAGGAAATAAGCATTCAAAGATCAATCCCTTGAAGTTTTACTTCAAACTGATGTTAGTCAATATTACTGATAAGACTTTTCCCAATGATTTTCAAGTAAAGTGCTTTTCTTAGGATGTTTCTGAGGATGATTTTGCTATCAGAATACACCAGCCTACTAATTTAGGATCATTTAGTGCTTCCCTACTTTTGTATTCCAGTCCCCTATAATGAAAATGACATCTTTTTGGGTGTTAGTTCTAAAAGGTCTTGTAGGTCTTCATAGAACCATTCAACTTCAGCTTCTTCAGCATTACTGCTTGAGGGCACAGAATGGATTGCCGTGATATTGAATGGTTTGCCTTGGAAATGAACAAGGATCATTCTGTCGTTTTTGAGATCACATCCAAGTACTGCATTCTGGACTCTTGTTGACCATGATGGCCACTCCATTTCTTCTAAGAGATTCCTGCTCATAGTAGATATAATGGTCATCTGAGTTAAATTCACCCATTCCAGTCCATTTTAGTTAGCTGATTCCTAGAATATTGACGTTCACTCTTGCCATCTCCTGTTTGACCACTTCCAAAGATCACATCCAAGTACTGCATTCTGGACTCTTGTTGACCATGATGGCCACTCCATTTCTTCTAAGAGATTCCTGCTCATAGTAGATATAATGGTCATCTGAGTTAAATTCACCCATTCCAGTCCATTTTAGTTAGCTGATTCCTAGAATATTGACGTTCACTCTTGCCATCTCCTGTTTGACCACTTCCAATCTGCCTTGATTCATGGAACTAATATTCCAGGTTCCTATGCAGTATTGCTCTTTACAGAATTGGACCTTGCTTCCATCACCAGTCACTTCCACAGCTGGGTGTTGTTTTTACTTGGGCTCCATCCTCTCATTGTTTCTGGAGTTATTTTTCCAGTGATCTCCAGTAGCATATTGGGCACCTATAGACCTGGGGAGTTCCTCTTTCAGTATCCTATCATGTTGCCTTTTCATATTGTTCATGGGGTTCTCATGGCAAGAATACTGAAGTGGTTTGCCATTCTCTTCTCCAGTGGACCACATTTTTCAGACCTCTCCACCATGACCGTCCATGTGGGTGGGCCCACATGGTGTGGCTTAGTTTCATTGAGTTAGACAAGGCTGTGGTCCATGTGATCAGATTGGCTAGTTTTCTGTGATTATGATTTCAGTGTGTCTGTCCTCTGATGCCCTCTCCCAACACCTACTGTCTTACTTGAGTGTCCCTTACTTTGGACGTGGGGTATCTCTTCACAGCTGCTCCAGCAAAGCACAGTTGCTGCTCCTTACCTTGGATGAGGTCGCCCCTCCTGACCTTGAGCGTGAAGTAGCTCCTCTCGGCCCTCCTGTGCCTCTCAGCTGCCACTTCTTGGATGTGGGGTTGCTCCTCTTTGCTGCTGCCCCTGACCTGGACGTGGGGTAGCCCCCAAAAGATGTTCTTTTCATTATAGGGGACTGGAATACAAAAATAGGAAGTCAAGAAAAAACTGGAGTAAACAGACAAATTAGGCCTTGGAATATCAAATGAAGCAGGGCAAAGGCTATATGATTATACAGTGGGAGTGAGAAATAGAGTTAAGGGACTAGATCTGATAGACAGAGTGCCTGATGAACTATGGATGGAGGTTCGTGAAATTGTACAGGAGACAGGGATCAAGACAATCCCCATGGAAAAGAAATGCAGAAAAGGAAAATGGTTGTCTGAGGAGGCCTTAGAAATAGCTGTGAAAAGAAGAGAAGTGAAAAGCAAAGGAGAAAAGGGAAGATATAAGCATCTGAACGCAGAGTTCCAAAGAATAGCAAGGAGAGATAAGAAAGCTTTCCCCAGTGATCAATGCAAAGAAATTGAAGAAAATAGCAGAATGGGAAAGACTAGAGATCTCTTCAAGAAAATTAGAGATATCAAGGGAATATTTCATGCAAAGATGGACTTGATAAAGGAAAGAAATTGTATGGACCTAAAAGAAGCAGAAGATATTAAGAAAAGTTTGCAAGAATACACAGAAAAACTGTACAAAAAAGATCTTCACGACCCAGATAATCACAATGGTGTGATCACTCATCTAGAGCCAGACATCTTGGTATGTGAAGTCAAATGGGCCTTAGAAAGCATCACTACGAACAAAGCTAGTGCAGGTGATGGAATTCCAGTTGAGCTATAAAGAAAAGTTTGCAAGAATACACAGAAAAACTGTACAAAAAAGATCTTCACGACCCAGATAATCACAATGGTGTGATCACTCATCTAGAGCCAGACATCTGGTATGTGAAGTCAAATGGGCCTTAGAAAGCATCACTACGAACAAAGCTAGTGCAGGTGATGGAATTCCAGTTGAGCTATTTCAAATCCTGAAAGATGATGCTGTGAAAGTGCTGCACTCAATATGCCAGCAAATTTTGAAAATTCATCAAACACAGCAAAGCTCAGCATTGGGAAAGGTCCATTTTCATTCCAATCCCAAAGAAAGGCAATGCCAAAGAATGCTCAAACTACCGCACAATTGCACTCATCTAACACGCTAGTAAAATAATGCTCAAAATTCTCCAAGCAAGGCTTCAGCAATTTGTGAACTGTGAATTTCCAGATGTTCAAGCTGGTTTTAGATAAGGCAGAGTTCAAATTGTCAACATCTGCTGGATCATCCAAAAAGGAAGAGAGTTCCAGAAAAGCATCTATTTCTTCTTTATTGACTATGCCAAAGCCTTTGACCATGTGGATCACAATAAACTGTGGAAAATTCTGAAAGAGTTGGGCATACTAGACCACCTGACCTGGCTCTTGAGAAATCTGTATGCAGGTCAGGAAACAACGGTTCAAACTGGACATGGAACAACAGACTGGTCCTAAATAGGAAAATGAGTATGTCAAGGCTATATATTGTCACCCTGCTTATTTAACTTATATGCAGAATACATCATGAGAAACTCTGGACTGGAAGAATCACAAGGTAGAATCAAGATTGCCGGGAGAATTATCAATCACCTCAGATATACAGATGACACCACCCCTATGGTAGAAAGTGAAGAGGAACTAAAAAGCGTCTTGATGAAATGAAAGAGGAGAATGAAAAAATTGACTTAAAGCTCAACATTTAGAACACTAAAATCATGGCATCTGATCCCATCATTTCATGGGAAATAGATGAGGAAACAGTGGAAACTGTGTCAGATTTTAGTTTTTTTGAGGCTCCAAAATCACTGCAGATGGTGATTGCAACCACTAAATTAAAAGACACTTACTCCTTGGAAGAAAAATTATGACCAACCTAGATAGTATATTATAAGCAGAGACATTATTTTGCCAACAAAGGTCCATCTAGTCAAGGCTATGGTTTTTCCTGTGGTCATGTATGGATGTGAGAGTTGGACTGTGAAGAAATCTGAGTGCCAAAGAATTGAAACTTTTGAACTGTGGTGTTGGAGAAGACTCTTAAGAGTCCCTTGAACTGCAAGGAGATCCAGCCAGTCCATTCTAAAGGAGATCAGTGCTAAGTGTTCATTGGAAGGAGTGATGCTGAAGCTGAATCTCCAATACTTTGGCCGGGGCAGGAGGAAAAGGGTACAACAGAGGATGAGATGGTTGGATGGCATCACTGACTCGATGGACATGAGTTAGTGTAAACTCAGGAGTTGGTGATGAACAGGGAGACCTGGCGTGCTGCGATTCATCAGGTTGCAAAGAGTCACACATGATTGAGCAACTGAACTGAGTGCTACTTCATTGATGGTAACACAAGATAGTTCTGGATATGTGTTTTTCATATTGCCCAATATAGAATGTAGTAGAATCTTCCCATGTGTTTTGCTGCTGCTAAGTCACTTCAGTCGTGTCCGACTCTGTGCTACCCCATAGACATGGCAGCCGACCAGGCTACCCCGTCCCTGGGATTCTCCAGGCAAAAACACTGGAGTGGGTTGCCATTTCCTTCTCCAGTGCATCAAAGTGAAAAGTGAAAGTGAAGTCGCTCAGTTGTGTCTGACCCTCAGTGAGCCCATGGACTTCAGCCTTCCAGGCTCCTCCGTCCATGGGATTTTCCAGGCAAGAGTACTGGAGTGGGGTGCCATTGCCTTCTCCACCCATGTGTTTTAACATACCATAAATATATTTCTTCATTGATTCTTCTGACAATAGGAATATAATGTGAATAGTGAATGTATGAACAAATCTCTAGGCCTTTAATTTATTCATTAGTATATTATGAACATCAGAAATTTATAAAATATGGAAACCTAAGGATAATGTCATTTTTCCCCTAATTATTTTGTTGCCAATGTTTGTGTCCTTTTGCCAAAAAAAAAAAAAGAGAAAAAAGAAAAAGGGTATATTGTTTTAATCTGCAAAATGTACTGTTGTTGAAGCATTACTATATTGACAATATTTTTAACTATATATGTTAATTTACTCTTTAATTTTTCTGATTTTGCAGGGATTCAAATGTTTCATAAGTAAAAACATCTCTCAGTATTTTTGCAAGTTAGTTAAAAGCTAGAGATTTACAGAAAAATAAAATTATTCTGGTTTTCCTTCCTTTTGTAATGTGAAAGGTTAAATATTACTCAATTGTTATTTAGGTTACACAAAGGTAGTTTTGATACTAAAGTTATTTTCATATGTATTCTTATTCTTAATTTGGTACTTGAGTTAGGAAAGAATAAAAATCAATTTTTTTTGAAAAGACAAGAAAATAAGTTATGTTTATAAAGAGATTGAGACAATATTTTTAAGTTCATGTATGCTCTCCTTAGGCACTCAGTCATATCTGACTCTTTGCAACCCCATAGACTATAGCCAGCCATGCTCCTCTGTCTTTGGGGATTCTCCAGGCAAGAATACTGGAGTGAGTTGCCATGCCCCCCTCTATGGGATATTCCCAAACCAGGGATTGAATCCAAATCTCCCATATTGCAGGTAGATTCTTTACTGTCTGAGCCAAAAGGAAAGCCCAAGTTCAGGAATAAATATCAATTATATTTAAAAAATATTTTTCTTAAACAATGAACTTATATTTCATTTTATTTAAAAATTTTATTAGAGTCTACTTGATTTACTATATTGTATTAGTTTATGGTATACAGCAATATTACATCAAAATCACAATAAAGCAAACAAACATTTTGGTGATAAAAGTTCAACAGGGCAAAAAATTTTAAACTAAAAAAAAAAAGTTTAGCTTAACCTTTGTTTATATCATGTAAGAAAAAAAGGGCAATAAAAGATTCTTATGCTTCTCTTCCTTGCAAACATCAATACCAATAATGCAATTTATCCACTTGTATTACTGTAACATACTCCACTGCTCCCATCAAACTCTATACTTATATGCATTATATAGAAAGATACAAGTTTATTTAACGTACTGCTTCAAATTCACCCTTCATCCTCCCTTCATTTTAATATTCTGACATTAATTAAAACTTTTTCCTTTAAAGACAAATGTTTCCTAGACAAACCAAAACATATTTATGATCTTCCATTAACATCTGCTGTATTGTTATAGACTTTATTTTACATTTTTTAAAAAGAGAACACTCATGCTAATGTAAATCAAAGACATTTATGCATCCTTCTTAACCTCTTTTGTTGTTAATTAGTTGCTAAGTCATGTCCGATTCTGTGTGACCCCATGGACTGCAGCATGCCAGGCTTCCCTATCCTTCACTATTTCCTGGAGTTTGCCCAAATTCATGTCCATTGAGTTAGCAATACTATCTAACTTTATCTCATCCTCTGTCATCCTCTGGCCTTCAATCTTTCCTGGTGTCAGTCTTTTCCAACGAGTGATTCTTTGAATCAGATGGCCAAAGTACTGGGACTTCAGCCTCACCATCAGTCCTTCCAATGAATATTCAGGTTTGATTTCCTATAGGATGGACTGGCTTGATTTCCTTGCAGTCCAAGAGACTCCCAAGAGTCTTGTCTAGCACTACATTTCGAAAGCATCAATTCTTTGGCATTCAGTGTTCTTTAGGGTCCAACTCTCCCATCTGTACATGATTACTGGGAAAAAAAAAAAAAAACACGCAGCTTTGACTATATAGACCTTTGTTGGCAAAGTGATGTCTTTGTTTTTTAATACACTGTCTAGGTTGTCATAACTATTCTTCTGAGGAGCAGGCATCTTTTAATTTCATGGCTGTAGTCACCATCCACAGTGAATTTTGAGCTCAAGAAAATGAAATCTGTCACTGCTTCTACTTTTTCTCCTTCTATTTGCCTTGAATTGATGGGACTTGATGCCATGATCTTAGTCATTTGAATGTTGAATTTTAAGCCAGCTTTTTCACTCTCCTCTTTCACCCTCATCAAGAGGCTCTTTAGTCCCTCTTCATTTTCTTCTATTAGGGTGATATCATTTGCATATCTGAGGTTGTTAATATTTCTTCCGGCAATCGTGATTCTAGTTACTGATTAATGCAGCCCAGTATGTCACATGATGTGTTCTCCATATCAGTTAAATAAACAGGATGGCATTACACAGCCCTATTGTACTACTTTCTCAGTTTGGAATCAGTCAGTTGTTCCATGTCTGGTTCTAATTGCTGCTTCTTGACTGGCATACAGGCTTCTCAGAAGGGAGGTGAGGTGATCTAGTATTCCCATCTTGAAAAATTTTCCACAGTTTGCTGTGATCCACAGTTGAAGGCTTTCACGCAATCAGTGAAGCAGAAGTAGATGTTATTTTTCTCGAATCCCTTTGCTTTTTCTATGATTCAATGAATGTTAGCAATTTGATCTCTGGTTCTTCTGCCTTTTCTAAATCCAGCTTGTATATCTGGAAGTTCTCAGTTTATGTACTGGTGAATCCTAGCTTGAAGAGTTTTGAGCATGATCTTACTTACATGTGAATTGAGCACAATTGTACAGTAGTTTGAACATTCTTTGTCACTGTCCTTCTTTGGGATTGGAATGAAAATTGATCTGTTCAAGTCCTTTGGTCACTGCTGAGTTTTCCAAATTTACTGGCATATTGGGTGTAGCACTTTCCCAGCATCATCTTTTAGGACTTGAAACAGCTCAGCTAGAATTCCACCACTTCCACTAGTTTTGTTGATAGTAATGTTTCCTAAGGCCCACTTGACTTCACACTACAGGATGTCTGGCTCTAGATTGCGAGACTGGCTCGACAAGCAAGGTTTTAGAAAGTGTGATACAGTGAGAGAATGAGGGAAAGACAGGATAATTCAGAGAAAAGCAAGGAGAAGGGAACCAACATCGCTCCTAGGTGAAGGTGCTGAACTGAATCCAAGCCAGCTTTATTATACTTTCAACAGTGAATGAAAGAATATACAGGGAGTTACACTATAACTCATGTGGCCTTCAGGGCTGAAGAACAAAATGATCACTAACCATTGAGTAATTAGAAAATAGTTATCACCCTGCTTATTTAACTTATATGCAGAGTATATCATGAGAAACGCTGGACTGGAAGAAACACAAGCTGGAATCAAGATTGCTGGGAGAAATACCAATAACCTCAGATATGCAGCAGAGAATGCAATGGCACCCCACTCCAGTACTCTTGCCTGGAAAATCCCATGGATGAAGAAGCCTGGTAGGCTGCAGTCCATGGGGTCGCTGAGGGTCGGACATGACTAAGCGACTTCACTTTCACTTTCCACTTTCATGCACTGGAGAAGGAAATGGCAACCCACTGCACTGTTCTTGCCTGGAGAATCCCAGGGACAGGGGAGCCTGGTGGGCTGCCATCTATGGGGTCGCACAGAGTCGGACACGATTTAAGTGACTTAGCAGCAGCAGCAGATATGCAGATGACACCACCCTTATGGCAGAAAGTGAAGCGGAACTAAAAAGCCTCTTGATGAAAGTGAAAGAGGAGAGTGAAAAAGTTGGCTTAAAGTTCAACATTCAGAAAACAAAGATCATGGCATCTGGTCCTATCACTTTATGAGATATACATGGGGAAACAGTGGAAATAGTGTCAGACTTTACTTTTTTGGCTCCAAAATCACTGCAGATGGTGACTGCAGTCATGAAATTAAAAGATGCTTACTCCTTCGAAAAAAAATTATGACCAACCTAGACAGCATATTGAAAAGCAGAGACATTACTTTGCCAACAAAGGTCCGTCTAGTCAAAGACAGGATAATTCAGAGAAAAGCAAGGAGAAGGGAACCA
Source organism: Aepyceros melampus (assembly GCA_006408695.1). Classification (NCBI taxonomy): domain Eukaryota; kingdom Metazoa; phylum Chordata; class Mammalia; order Artiodactyla; family Bovidae; genus Aepyceros; species Aepyceros melampus. The sequence goes on from SJXQ01011403.1 coordinate 98,775, forward strand.
ACATCGCTCCTAGGTGAAGGTGCTGAACTGAATCCAAGCCAGCTTTATTATACTTTCAACAGTGAATGAAAGAATATACAGGGAGTTACACTATAACTCATGTGGCCTTCAGGGCTGAAGAACAAAATGATCACTAACCATTGAGTAATTAGAAAATAGTTATCACCCTGCTTATTTAACTTATATGCAGAGTATATCATGAGAAACGCTGGACTGGAAGAAACACAAGCTGGAATCAAGATTGCTGGGAGAAATACCAATAACCTCAGATATGCAGCAGAGAATGCAATGGCACCCCACTCCAGTACTCTTGCCTGGAAAATCCCATGGATGAAGAAGCCTGGTAGGCTGCAGTCCATGGGGTCGCTGAGGGTCGGACATGACTAAGCGACTTCACTTTCACTTTCCACTTTCATGCACTGGAGAAGGAAATGGCAACCCACTGCACTGTTCTTGCCTGGAGAATCCCAGGGACAGGGGAGCCTGGTGGGCTGCCATCTATGGGGTCGCACAGAGTCGGACACGATTTAAGTGACTTAGCAGCAGCAGCAGATATGCAGATGACACCACCCTTATGGCAGAAAGTGAAGCGGAACTAAAAAGCCTCTTGATGAAAGTGAAAGAGGAGAGTGAAAAAGTTGGCTTAAAGTTCAACATTCAGAAAACAAAGATCATGGCATCTGGTCCTATCACTTTATGAGATATACATGGGGAAACAGTGGAAATAGTGTCAGACTTTACTTTTTTGGCTCCAAAATCACTGCAGATGGTGACTGCAGTCATGAAATTAAAAGATGCTTACTCCTTCGAAAAAAAATTATGACCAACCTAGACAGCATATTGAAAAGCAGAGACATTACTTTGCCAACAAAGGTCCGTCTAGTCAAGGCTATGGTTTTTCCGTGGTCATGTATGGATGTGAGAGTTGGACTGTGAATAAAGCTGAGCAACGAGGAATTGATGCTTTTGAACTGTGGTGGTGAAGACTCCTGAGTGTCCCTTTGACTGCAAGGAGATCCAACCAGTCCATTCTGAAGGAGATCAGCCCTGGATGTTTGGAGGGCATGATGCTAAAGCTGAAGCTCCAGTACTTTGGCCACCTCATGCGAAGAGTTGACTCATTGGAAAATACTTTGATGCTGGGAAGGATTGGAGGCAGGAGGAAAAGGGGATGACAGAGGATGAGATGGCTGGATGGCATTACCAACTCGATGGATGTGAGTTAGAGTGAATTTTGGGAGTTGGTGATGGACAGGGAGGCCTGGCGTGCTGCGATTCATGAGGTCACAAAGAGTCAGACATGACTGAGCAACTGAACTGAACTGAACTGAATCAATAAGAAATGAGTAACTGAGACTGATATTCTTACCTATAGATTTTCCACCAGATACATAAAACATGTGACTCTGAGATGCCAGTTGAGAAACAGTCTGGGGTTGGTTTTCCAACCCCAGGATCATATCTTGTTTTCAAGATTATGAACTGTTCCCTCTGGACTTGTTCCAAGAATCTCATGCCTTATAGCATCCAGTTTACCAATAATTGTAAATTTCTTTTGTGGCCTTGCCAGGGCCTGCTTTTCTTTTATTCTTCCTATCTCTTACATCTCCCCCTTTTTGATTTTGCACGTGATGAGAAATGGTGAGAAATGCTAGTTGCTGTTGTTGGCCTCGTTGTCTCTTGACAGTTCTCCAGACTACACAGAAACACAAACATGTAATTAATAGCACTCCAATAACCAGAGCTCATGCGAAGAGTTGACTCATTGGAAAAGACCCTGATGCTGGGAGGGATTGGCGGCAGGAGGAGAAGGGGAAGACAGAGGGTGAGATGGCCGGATGGCATCACCGACTCAATGGGCAAAAGTCTGAGTGAACTCCGGGAGTTGGTGATGGACAGGGAGGCCTGGCGTGCTGCGATTCATGGGTCACAAAGAGTCGGACACGACTGAGTGACTGAACTGAACTGAACTGAACCAGAGCAATTCCGTATCCAAATGTCTTAATTTGCTTTACAGTATTAAGAGAAAAAAGATTATCAGCAACAGTATCAAGAAAATCTTTTCCAGAAATTACCTCAAGATGTTTGTTAAAAGCTTTTAATATATCTTGTTGTAGATCTTGAATATCTACAGAAATATTACCTTGGTTCAAAAGATGTTGTTTAACTTTATCCCAATTGAATTGTGTTTTATTATATTTGAAAGCCATTACACAAAAGGACAATCACATCTTGGTCTCACCTGTTTTTGTAAAGTGATTAGTCAGTCTCCTAATAAAATAACAGATTGTTGAAGGTCAGCCACTTGGGAGGCCGACTTTCCAGCAATTTTTTGTTGAGTGGTCCAAAGGACGTCAGCATCTTTATGCTACTCTTGTGCAAAATGAACTGTTTGTACAGATTTATGAAGAGCCATTCCAGCTACGGCTGCTGTAGTGGTAATAGCAATAATGCCTAAGATGGCAGCAATTAGCTATCCCAGAAAATGTTTACCACATTTAAGATTTTTCAGTATTTCTTCCGCAACATATAATGTTGGGCTTTCTTGCCAAGGTCTTTATAAATCAACTGGAACCCATATGCCAGTTCTGGTTTTAAGAATGTAAATACTCTGCCAACTTTCATCAAAGAGAATTGTATTATTTATACATGTATAAAATGAACAGTTAATGCATGTTACTAATCCCAAACTGGGATCATATTTTACTGGTCCAATCATAAAAACAAAAGGAATTCTTACACAAGTCTGAATAGTGTGGGTAGAGTTTTTTGTAGAATTAAAGATAGCTTTTGGGTCATTCAAAATATATTCAGTAAATTATCCCTTCTAAGCAATTAGTTCTTTTAATTCCATGAGTATTTTCCATATTTCATCATGAATAGGATAATGATCTAAACGAGGCACAGAGGGAGCTAATCCTACCCCATGCCATATGAGAGGTTGACACCATAACTACTAATTGTCTTATCATTATATACTCATGGGGAAGACACTTTAGATTCTATATGTTCAAGGGTTCTTCAGGGTCCCCAATTGATAATGGAGCCTTCTGCAACATGTATTAATAAGTGACCTTCTGATCCTTTGCATAATTTCCCTCTTAACCAATTTTCAATACCATGGCTAATTTCAGCAACACAATCAGGAAGGTCAGGTGGATTCATCATGCTGGAAGCTTTCTCTTTTTCTAAAAAAGTAAGAGCAGTTAACAGAAAGAGGGAAGTCTTATCCTCATTTGATTCTTTGACAACTGACAGCCATTTTTTGATATCCTGTTTTAAGACATATACTTCCAAAACCAATACAAATAGGAGTGGCATTGGGGCCAATAGTATAATTTATCAATTGACTACCTTCTTCTTCCTTTACAGTCTATTTTAATGTGTCCTAATTTTCCACATTGATAACATCTCATAGCTGTCTTTTTATTAGCCTTAGACAATGCTTGAGCCAGAAGTTGCATTTTATATGGTTCTGACCCAATATCCTGGCAAACTTTAAGATATTCTTCTAGAGGGGCACCCTGTGCTTTGAGAGGCTAAATCACCATTTTACATTCTGAGTTAGCATTGTCATAAGCCAGAACTTGAATCAGCAAATCTCTCAAACCAGTTTGGAAGACTGTTTTATTTAATTTTGATGTAACCTGGCAATAAAATCTACATAAGTTTCCCCATTTGATTGTTTAATTTGGGTAAATGAAATAGAGGCTTGTCCAGGTGGATTTATTCTCCCCAAGGCTTTTAAGCATATCATTCTCACTTGAGTGAGAAATTGATCATCAAATTGTAACTGAGCTTGAATGCTGAATGTGAACCACTACTCATTAATTGATCAAGTGTTATATCAACTGGTGGGTTGGCTGTCGCATTTCTGTGAGCTTATTGATTTGCCTCATCTTGCCACCAGGTCCTAAATTGTAAAAATTCTGAGGTGGATAGGCAAGTTCTGGCTATCATTTCCCAGTATAAGGAATTAACCGTTCAGCTTGTGAAAATCTCTGAATTTGTCCCATGGTATACTGAGAATTAGTTCCATATTGGGTACATGCCTGTTTTTATCTCCTTTATAGTTTTAAATGGTATGGCATTATAATCATAGTGCATTCCTCCTTGTGGAAATTGAGGATCTGGTGGGGTTTGAGTTACAGCCACAGGGAAAAGTAGAGTCTTCATACCCCTGAAATTGTGCCATATGAACTTCCTTTTGTAAAGGCGTCATTTTATTAGGCACAGTTATCTGTGGTTTAAAAGCAAACTCATCGTCTCAAGGGGTTTCAGGATTGAAAGGCGGGGGCTCCACCAAAGGTGAAGTTGGTTGAGCGAGAAAGGTCTGTTCTTGACTTTTATCATTCTTTTAGCTCTTATTTTTTATTTTTATTGATTGTTTATCATCACCTATGTTATCATATAAATTCATTTTATCCAATTGTTCTTGTATTTGTTCTATAGAATGCCCTGAATATGAGTTTTTGGATTGCAGTGGTCCTAAAGCTGTGCTGATGGATTCCCAAAGGAATCGTTTCACCTCACTGGTAGGAACAGCACAGGCAACACATAACCTTTTGCCATTCCTCATGCCTCAAAGTCCCTTTATCTGGATCTAGCCAGTGGCAATATTTTTCAATGGCCAAAAATGATTCTTTAAAAGAGGAATGAGATATCTCAACCCCCAAACATTTTAGCAAAGTTCTTAACACTTGTATATAGTCACTATGCTTAGAAGAATTTTACCCCATTGTTACCCTGATTGACAAATCTGCAGGGGTGTACTTACCAAGTATTTTCCTCGTCCGCTGAGCTGGCCTGATTTCCCTGCATTCTCCATTGCTAGGAGCTAGCCTTGCGGGTTTTGGAGAAGGAAATGGCAATCCACTCCAGTGTTCTTTCCTGGAGAATCCCAGGGAAGGGGGAGCCTGGTGGACTGCCGTCTATGGCGTCGCACAGAGTCAGACACAACTGAAGCGACTTAACAGCAGCAGCAGCCTTGAGGTTGGATTCACTTTCTGGTCCCTGTTTAGGCGCCACTTGTCAAGATCCACTTGACAAGCAGGGTTTCTGAAAGCATGGTACATTGAGAGAATGAGAAACAAGACAAGAATTCAGATGAAGGAAACTATAAGCAAGGTGAAAAGACAGACTTCAAAATGGGAGAAAATAATAGCAAACGAAGAAATGGACAAACAACTAATCTCAAAAATATACAAGCAGCTTATGCAGCTCAATTCCAGAAAAATAAACCACTCAATCAAAAAAATGGGCCAAAGAACTAAACAGACATTTCTCCAAAGAAGACACACAGATGGCTAACAAACACAAGAAAAGATGCTCAACATCACTTATTATCAGAGAAATGCAAATCAAAACCACAATGAGGTACTATTTCACGCCAGTCAGAAGGGCTGCTATCCAAGGTCTACAAGCAATAAATGCTCGGAGAAAAGAGGACCCTCTTACACTATTGGTGGGAATGCAAACTAGTACAGCCACTATGGAGAACAGTGTGGAGATTCCTTACAAAACTGGAAATAAAACTGCCATATGACCCAGCAATCCCATTGCTGGACATACACACTGAGGAAACCAGAGTTGAAAGAGACACATGTACCCCAATATTCATTGCAGCACTGTTTATAATAGCCAGGACATGGAAGCAACCTAGATGTCCATCAGTAGACAAATGGATAAGAAAACTGTGGTACATATACACAATGGAATATTACTTAACCATTAAAAAATACATTTGAATTAGTTTTAATGAGGTAGATTAAACTGGAGCCTATTATACAGAGTGAAGTAAGCCAGAAAGAAAACACCAATACAGTATACTAAAGTGTATACATACATACATACATACATACATATATATATGTATATATGGAATTTAGAAAAATGATAATGATAACCCTACATATGAGACAGCAAAAGAGACACAAATGTATAGAATAGTCTTTTGGACTCTGTGGGAGAAGGCGAGAGTGGGATGATTTAAGACAATAGCATTGAAACACGATATTATCATATGTGAAACAGATCACCAGTCCAGGTTCAACGCATGAGAAAGAGTGCTCAGGGCTGGTGCACTGGGATGATCCTGAGGGATGGGATGGGGAGGGATGTGGAAGGGGGGATCAGGAGGGGGAACACATGTATACCCATGGCTGAATCATGTCAATGTATGACAAAACCACTACAATATTGTAAAGTAATTATCAAATGGCAACCCACTCCAGTACTCTTGCCTGGAAAATTCCATGGACTGAGGAGCCTGGTGAGCTTCAGTCCATGGGGTCACATAGAGTCGGACACGACTGAGCGACTTCACCTTCAATTATCCTCTGATTAAAATAAATTAATTAAAAATAAAATTAAATTAAAAAGAGAATTCAGAGTTAAGCAAGGATCAGGGGACCAATACCACTCCAAGGTGAAGGTGCCAAAACTGAATCCAAGCCAGCTTTATTATACTTTCAACAGTGAATGAAAGAATATGTAGGGAGTTAAACTATAACTCATGTGGCCTTCAGGGCCAAAGAACAAAATGATCATTCATTCATTCAGTCAGTGAGTTCAGTCGCTCAGTCATGTCCAACTTTTTGTGACCCCATGAATCACAGCACACCAGGCCTCCCTGTCCATTACCAACTCCAAGAGTTGACTCAGACTCGCGTCCATCGAGTAAGTGCTGCCATTCAGTCATCTCATCCTCCATTGTCCCCTTCTCTTCCTGCCCCCAATTCCACCCAGCATCAAAGTCTTTTCCAATGAGTCAGCTCTTCGTATGAGGTGGCCAAAGTACTGGAGTTTCAGCTCTAGCATCAGTCCTTCCAAAGAAATCTCAGGCCTGATCTCCTTCAGAATGGACTGGTTGGATCTCCTTGCAGTCCAAGGGACTCTCAAGAGTCTTCTCCAACATCACATTTCAAAAGCGTCAATTCTTTGGTGCTCAGCCTTCTTCACAGTCCAACTCTCACATCCATACATGACTACTGGAAAAACCATAGCCTTGACTATTGAGTAATTAGGAAACAATATCAATAACAAATCAGTAACTGAGACTAATTTGTGACCCCATTTTTATCTATAGATTTTACACCAGATACATAAAACATGTGACTTTGAGACGCCAGTTGAGAAACAGTCTGGGGTTGATTTTCCAACCCCAGGATCATATGTTGTTTTCAAGATTATGAACTGTTCCCTCTGGACTTGTTCCAAGAGTCTCTTGCCTTATAGCATCCAGTTTATCAATAAGTATAAATTCTTTTGTGGCCCATGCCGGGGCCTGCTTTTCTTTTATTCTTCCTGTCTCCTACACTAGATGAGTAATCACACCATTGTGATTATCAGGGTCATTAAGACCTTTTTTTTTTTGTATAGTTCTTCAATGGCTAATCTATGATGCATTTAAAACAGCACAGTAAATTAAAATTTTGTTGTACAGAGATATAATATTATTATCTATTATTTATATCACTTTAAAATCCTAAAGCTAATCAAAGATTTGGAAATTGCAATATAAAGTTCACATGTCAGGTCTCTGTGATTTGTAAGACTAAGAATTTCAGAAGATTAAATTCCTGTAAAATAATGCCAGCCTTAAAATTACTTGAATAGACATAATTTTTTGTTTTTGCAGCTTTAAAAATTTGTAACATCAATTACATTTATTTTGATCCTTAAAACCAATGTAAAAAGTTAGAATGCTAAGTCTTAGGAAGATGAGCTTTAATCTTCTATAAGCTAAAATATTATTGACATACAGTATAAAAATAAAATATTTTTTGCTTTGGTAGAATCAAGGAGGAGACAAAATTTTTTCTAAAAGCCATTTAAGTTGTTTTAAGATACCTAAATATCCTTCTTGATATAAATATTACAAAAACTTTTTTCTAATATAATTTAGAAATATTGGTATCTAAATATAAAATTTTAAAGAATATTTAGATCATATTTTAAAACTGAGTATCTTGTTTACCCTTAATGTAGTTACAGGCCAATAATATAGCAGCTTAATTATTTTTCTATTATATAATTACTTCTTTAAAAGAAGAAAAAAATTTTAAAGAGAGTTGTTTCTTTTACTTATGGGAAAGTTTTGAATTCTCAAATGTCAAGTGTATGTAGACCTTAACATAACAAGATTGTTTATAAATGCATTACAGTGTAGAAAATTTTCTCCTATAATTTGTCCCCATTTCTGTTAAATCTATTTTCTATAGCAGAAAGTGTCCATTTTCATGATGAATTAATTTCCTAAGTAAAGGCGGAAAATGAGAAAAAGAGGATGAAACAAAATGGAAACTAGCTTTCACCAGCTATAGACAGACATGAGGAGAGTTTTAAAGTTCACTCTAGAGGCTAATTTTATTCTCTTCACAAGATGGGAAGAAGGCATCTATGAAGCAAAATTAATTTAGATGAGAGAAAGCTTGTCATTGTAGCTGGTTTAAATAATTCCATCAAGATTTCATGATTAAAATTTGATAGTTATTAATCTTCACAGTACAGAAAAAGAAAGAGAGAAGTCTGCTCAATTAAACAAAGTAATCTTTCTTTTATATGACAAGATTTTATTTTTCTGTGAATTTCTTTCCCCATTTTTTTTTGTTCTATTTTCCAAAATTTTCCCCATTGTTTTCCAAGGTGCATCTCAAAAACACAATTTTGGTTATAGCTAAAGGTCTACAATGTTACTACTGAAATTTTAAGTTGTCCTTGGCACAATCTTGCCACTAAGAAAGAAAAATGCAAGAAGGATAATACAAAAGCAAGTGCCAGGAGCTAAACACATTTACCAGAAACCAATCCATTAGAAGCTGGCCGATGATCAGTCAAAAGTAAAAATATCTCTTGTGCATAACTTTGATCCTCAATCTTAAGGGCAAACTGCTTCTGCCTGCTGACTTGAGAAATCACCAGTTGCCCTGGCAGGTGGAATTTTCAGGGATAAAATGTCTTTTAAAGACAAATTTGTATACCATCACGGTATACCATGAATAGCCGTTATGGTCAACAAGAGGGTCTGAAATGCAGTACTTGGATGCAATCTCAAAAATGACAGAATGATCTCTGTTTCAAGGCAAGCCATTCAATATCACAGTAATCCAAGCCTAGGCCCCAACCAGTAACGCTGAAGTTGAACGGTTCTATGAAGACCTATAAGACCTTTTAGAACTAACACCCAAAAAAGATGTTCTTTTCATTATAGGGGACTGAAATGCAAAAGTAGGAAGTCAAGAAACACCTAGAGTAACAGGCAAATTTGGCCTTGGAGTACAGAATAAAGCAGAACAAAGGCTAAAAGAGTTTTGCCAAGAGAAGGGGCTGGCCATAGCAAACACCCTCTTCCAACAATACAAGAGAAGACTGTACACATGGACATCACCAGATGGTCAACACCAAATCAGATTGATTATATTCTTCTCAGTCAAAGATGGAAAAGCTCTATACAGTCAGCAAAAACAAGACTGGGAACTGACTGTGGCTCAGATCATGAACTCCTTATTGCCAAATTCAGACTTAAATTGAAGAAAGTGGGGAAAACCACTAGACTATTCAGGTATGACCTAAATCAAATCCCTTATGATTATACTAGACTTCCCCAGTGGCTCAGATGGTAAAGCATCTGCCTACAATGCGGGAAACCTGGGTTCGACCCCTGGGTTTGGAAGATTCTCCTGGAGAAGGAAATGGCAACCCACTCCAGTATTCTTGCCTGGAAAATCCCATGGACGTGGTCGCAAAGAGTCGGACATGACTGAGCGACATTTACTATGATTATACAGTGGGAGTGAGAAATAGAGTTAAGAGCCTAGATCTGATAGACAGAGTGCCTGATGAACTATGGATGGAGGTTCATGACATGGTACAGGAGACAGGGATCAAGACCATCCTCATGGAAAAGAAATGCAGAAAAGGAAAATGGCTGTCTGAAGAGGCCTTACAAATAGCTGTGAAAAGAGAAGCAAAAAGCAAAGGAGAAAAAGAAAGATATAAGCAGCTGAATGCAGAGTTCCAAACAATAGCAAGGAGAGAGAAGAAAGCCTTCCTCAGAGATCAATACAAAGAAATAGAGGAAAAGAACAGAATGGGAAAAATAGAGATCTCTTCAAGAAAATTAGATATACCAAGGGAACATATCATGCAAACATGGGCTAAAATATGAAACAGAGAATCTAATCTGGTAAATTATGCTATTACAAATTTCTAATAAGCTGATAATGCTGACTTGAAAGAAAAAATAAAATCAACCACTGCACATGCTGTGGAATAAATTTTCATGTTTTAAAGTATGACCAGATTTTAGAGGTATTTTTACTTCAATACACCAACATTAAACACTAAGTACTTACAAAATTGCATTTTCCACAAACTGAGCCCCAGCTAGAGAATACTAAAAACTAACTAAAGCCATAATGTTTCACTTTATTGATCTTTAAATCAAAGTCAGACATATGAATTTAAATAATTTGTAAATAAAATATGCATAAAAACAAATTCATGAGCCAAGCTTTACTCTGAAGGAAACCAAAATAAGCAAGATTATATCCTGAAAGTTTCCTATAAATAAAATGTGGATAAATATATTAATCACAACTCAAAATAACTATTTCACTACTGATACTTACTAAGGATTTTCAACTTCTTTAACATTAGAAGTTGATGGAATATAGACACAATAAGAAATATTTACTAACAGAATTATGATAGTATTGAAATGGTTACTTCACTATCTAGGTTTAAACATTTTAAATTCATCTCACCTAGGTCAGGATATTTATTTTTCATCACTTTGCAATGTGAAATTAAATGTAAATATAATAAATAAATAAATAAATAATAAAATGTAAATATATATAACATGTATATTTACATATAATTTCACATAGCAAAGTATATATGTATGTAAATGTATCATGAAATATATGAAACATTTTATGAAATAATAGATGGAAGGATAAATCATGATCTATGTGTAATCCATTTCACAAAGCATCACCTCCATATATATGATCATCCAAAATATATGTTATGTCTATTGTTAATGGAAATAACACCTACCCTCAAGGTTTATGATGCATCATTTGCCTATTTATAGATATTGGATGTATAAAATATGAAATCTTTTTTACTTTATAATGGAAAAGTAAATATATGCACATATTAATTAATATACATTTACATGTCTATATGGAGATACAAATATTTTAAATACTTCAAAATATGTGTGTTTCCTTCCCAAAGCAACTGTGATCAGGTAGAAATCACAGAAATAAATTTAGCACATAGAACACTGAGAAGGCCTGTTAGAGGCAGATCTCCCCAAAGACAACAGAACTTCAAAATGAACATAACTTTTGTTTGTAGCAATGGTAATGCAGAGCTTAGAAGAGTTGATGGCAATAGCTTCCCTGGAATTTGTTTGGTTCAAAAAGAAGATAAACTACATTTTTAAGATTTTTAATTTTTAATTGTAGTGTAGTTGATTTTCAATGTTGTGCCAATCTCTACTGTACAACAGAGTGACTCACTTATACACATATATACATTATTGTTATATGCTTTTCCATTTTGATTTATCCCAGGAGATTGGATATAGTTCCCTATGCTATACAGAAGGACTTTTTGTTTATCGAATCTAAATGTAATACTTTGCATCTACCAACTCCAAATCCCTGTCCGCCCCTCTCCCTCCCTCTATTTCTTTGGCAACCACAGTCTGTTCTCTATGTTTGTGAGTATGTTTCTGTTTTGTACTAAGGTTCATTTGTGCCATATTTTAGATTTCACGTGTAAGTGAAATCACATGGCATTTGTCTTTGTCTAAATTAATTCACTCAGTAGTTCCATTCATGTTGCTGCAAATGATATTATTTTGTTAATTTTATGGATGAGTTATAGTCCATTGTATATGTGTGTCTATATATATATGTGTGTTTATATATATATATATATATATATAAACTGTGGAAAATTCTAAAAGAGATGGGAATACCAGACCTCTTGACCTGCCTCTTAAGAAACCTATATGAAGTTCAGGAAACAACAGTTAAAAGTGGACATGGAACACCAGACTGGTTCCAAATAGGAAAAGAAGTACATCAAGGCTGTATATTATCACCCTGCTTATTTAACTTTTATGTAGAGTACATCATGAGAAATGCTGGGCTGGAAGAAGCACAAGCTGGAATCAAGATTGCCAGGAGAAATATCAATAATCTCAGATATGCAGATGACACAACCCTTATGGCAGAAAGTGAAGAGGAACTAAAAAGCCTCATGATGAAAGTGAAACAGGAGAGTGAAAAAGTTGGCTTAAAGCTCAACATTCAGAAAACGAAGATCATGGCATCTGGTCCCATCACTTCATGGCAAATAGATGGGGAAACAGTGAAAATAGTGTCAGACTTTATTTTTTGAGGCTCCAAAATCACTGCAGTTGGTGACTGCAGCCATGAAATTAAAAGACGCTTATTCCTTGGAAGGAAGTTATGACCAACCTAGATAGCATATTGAAAAGCAGAGACATTAAGGACTGCAGCGTTTTTGAATTATAGTTTAGTCTGGGCATATGCCCAGAGGTGGGATTAATGCATTATAAAGTAATTTAAGTTTTAGTTTTCTAAGGCACTTTCATACTCTTCATAATGGCTGCATCAACTTACATTCCCACCAACAGTGGGAGGGTTAACAGTGTAACTGTAGGAGGATTCCCTTTTCTCCACACTCTCCAGCATTGCTTATTTAAAGGCTTTTTAGTGATGGCTATTCTGACTAGTGTTAGGTTACTAGTATTTCATGGTAGTTACTAGTACTTCATGGTAGTTTTTTTTTTAAATATTTTTCTAATAATTAATGCTGCTGAGCATCTTTTTATGTGCTTACTGGTCATTTGCATATCTTTTTTGGTTCTCCAAAAAATGCCTGTTAAGATTTTCTGCCCTTTCTCCCAAATCATCCCACCTTCTCCCTCTCCCACAGAGTCCAAAAAACTGTTTTGTACATCTGTGTTTCTTTTGCTGTCTCACATACAGGGTTATCATTACCATCTTTCTAAATTCCATATATATATGTTAGTATACTGTATTGGTGTTTTTCTTTCTGGTTTACTTCACTCTGTATAATAGGCTCCAGTTTCATCCACCTCATTAGAACTGATTCAAAAGTATTATTTTTAATGACTGAGTAATACTTTATTGTGTATATGTACCACAGCTTTCTTATCCATTCATTTGCTGATGGACATCTAGGTTGCTTCCATGTCCTGGCTATTATAAACAGTGCTGCAATGAACATTGGGGTACACGTGTCTCTTTCAATTCTGGTTTCCTTGGTGTGTATGCCCAGAAGTGGGATTACTGGTTCATATGGCAGTTCTATTTGCAATTTTTAAAGGAATCTCCACACTGTTCTCCATAGTGGCTGTACTAGTTTGCATTCCCACCAACAGTGTAAGAGGGTTCCCTTTTCTCCACCTCTCTCTAGCATTTATTGCTTGTTGACTTTTGGGTAGCAGCCCTTCTGATTGGTGTGAAATTGTACCTCATTGTGGTTTTGATCTGCATATTCTCTTTAAATTGTGTGAGTGGATCTGGTAAGATCTTTGCAACTTTGAGACAGTCTTGATTTACTGTAATAGCCGACTATAAAAACATATAGTTCCCTTGCTAAGACTAGTAATGGGGGCACTCTTTGTCCCCCTTTTGATGTCTATGTCAGAGACTTTCTCTGTCCTTTACCACTGTAATAAAACTTCTGCCACACAGAGGCTCTGAGTGATCAAGCCTGGTCCCTGATCCTGAATTCAAGTCTTCTTCTTCAGAGATCAGAAATCTGACATCTTTCACAATAATGTGTGAGTGGATCTGGTAAGATCTTTGCAACTTTGAGACAGTCTTGATTTACTGTAATAGCCGACTATAAAAACATATAGTTCCCTTGCTAAGACTAGTAATGGGGGCACTCTTTGTCCCCCTTTTGATGTCTATGTCAGAGACTTTCTCTGTCCTTTACCACTGTAATAAAACTTCTGCCACACAGAGGCTCTGAGTGATCAAGCCTGGTCCCTGATCCTGAATTCAAGTCTTCTTCTTCAGAGATCAGAAATCTGACATCTTTCACAATAAGCTATCAAACTCATAATTATACTTGGCACTATAACACTTTTTACTCAGTAACTGATAGAATAAACAGGAAAGAAAATCAATAAACATACAAACAACATAAACTGCACTGTCAATCAACTTGACCTTATTGATACAGAAAATATTGCACTCACCAGGAGAATACATATTATTCTATGAACACATGGAACAGTCACCAAGACAGAGCACATACTGGATAATACAACAAATATGAATACATTTAAAACAATTGAAATTAAACATTAAACAAAAATAAAGTAGAAATCAATAATAGGGATATATGTGGAAACAAATCCCAAATAATTAGAAAATTAAAGAACATATTTATAAGAAAACCATGGGTCACAGAGTATGTTTCAAAGGAAAAAATGTATATTTTGATGTCACTGAAAACTGAAAAAAATATATAACAGAATTGTGAAGTACAATAAAGTGATTTAGAGAAAATTTTATAGCAAGAAATGTTTATATTAGAAAATAAGAAATAGCAATAAGTAGTAATCTGTGCTTTTCCTTTAAAAAAAATGGAGAAATAAGACCAAATTAAATCCAAGCAAGGGTAGGAATAATAAAAATTAGAGCAGAAATCAGTGATATTGAGAATAGAGAAGCAATACAAAAAATCAAAACCTGGTTTCAGAGCAAAGTGTATATCAGTGATAAAGAATTGTATTTGATAATAACAAAGGAATCAGTTCCTTAGGGGACATAACAATCCCAAACATTTGTCCATAAAATAATATAGTTTCAAAATAAAAAAAATGTAAAAACCAATAAAAATTAAGACTGCAAGGAGATCCAAACAGTCCATCCTAAAGGAAATCAGTTCTGAATATTCATGGAAGGACTGATGTTGAAGCTAAAACTCCAATACTTTGGCCACCTGATGCAAAGAGCTGACTCATTTGAAAAGACACTGATGCTGGGACAGATTGAAGACAGGAGGAGAGGGACAACAGAGAATGAGATAGTTGAATAGTTGGATGGTTCACCAACCATCCAATGGACACGAGTTTGGGTAAACTTGGAGTTGGTGATGGACAGGGAAGCCTGGTGTGCTGCAGTCCATGGGGTCGCAAAGAGTTGGATATGACTGAGCAACTGAACTGAACTGATGTTGAAATTCTATTATTTGTTTAAGTAAGTGCACATTTACTAATTTTAAGAGTGCAATGTATTACTAATTATTGTAAAAGTTGTTAACTTTACATGTAAAGACAAAAAGAATATCCAAACAGTTAAATAGATAAATTGATTCATTGTTTGAACATTAAAAGGATGTATTAGCTAGCCAAAAAAAAAAATAAATAAATAAAATAGATAAATCCATAATTAAATTTAGAGATTTTAATGTTCTTCCCTTAAAAATTAATAGGATTAAACATGAAAAGTCAGTAACAGTATAGCATATCTGACAACTAACAACACACTGAGATGATAGGATAGAGTGAAATATAATAGAATGCATTCATTTCAAATGTACACAAAATATTCCCAAGATAACCTATCTTCTATAAAAACAGTCTCCATAATTTGTAAAAGAATCAAGTCATACAAATTTTAATCTCTAATCACAATAAAATTAAAGTAAAATCAATAACAAAATGATGTCTGAAACAAAATCTCTCAAAAATAATACACTTTTAAATAATTTATGGATCTAATAAGAAATCAAAAAGGAATTAAATGAACATTTCATACTGAATGAAAATGAAATTTCAATATGTCATAATTTGTGAGAATATGTGAAATGCCATTCCATCACTTTGGGAGGAATTTACAGCATAAATAAATTAGAATAGAAGAAAGATGTGGTTCTGCCAGTGACCACAGCTTCTATGTTTTAAGAAAACAAAGAGCTAATAAACCAAAAGTAGGTAGAAGTAAGAAAGCAAGAAAGACAAGAGTGGAAATCAATGAAATATAAAAGGTAAAACCTGTAGAGAAAATCAATGAAACCAAAATTTGATTTTACTGACAGGAATAATAAAAGTGATAATCCATCAGCCAGTAAAATCAAAACAAAACAAAAACAAAGAGAAAGAGCACAGTTATAAATTTCAGGTAAAAAGGAATGTAGACATTGTTAGAACTGCATTTATTAAAGAAATTGTATTTGTAATTAAAACCTTCCCATCAAAAAATAATTCTATGACTACATGGCCTTAGTGATAGATTATCAAAACTTTAATGAAGAAATAGAGCTAATAATAATCAAGTTTCCATAACATTGAAAAAAAAATAAAGAAATGTTTCCCAACATTTTATATGATGGCAGAAATAAAACCAAAGACCTCAAAAGAAAAATAAACTAATGGCCAATGTCCCTCTTAAACAAAGATGTGTAATTTGTAAAAGATTTTGCACATCAAATCCAACTACATATTAAAACCATTAATATAGCAAGTCCAAGTGTTATTAATATTTTTTCTGAGTCTAATTTATTTTTACATTTGAAGATCAGTTAATGTAACTTATTATATTAACCAATAGGCCAAGCCAATAGACAAAGAAAAAGCTCTCAGCAAACTAGGAAAAAGGAACTTCCTCAACTTAATTGTGATCAATTATGGAAAAACTACAGCTGTTACATTTAATCATGAAAGAGTGAATATTTACTCCCAAATCAGGAATAAATGGGATTTCCACTCTCACCAATTCAACATTATATTGCAGGTTCTAACAAGTTCAATGACAAAACGCAGAAAAAAGCATTGTTTTTAGAAAAGGAAAAGTATTCACAGATGACATTATTTTCTATGTAAAAAAAACTGACACAACCTATGACAAACCTCCTAGAATGAATGAATTGGTTCAGGAAAATTCAAGATACAAGATCAATGTACAGAAATCAATTGTATTACTTCTTTAATCAGGAGGGAAATGTAACTTTAAAATAAATATTACATTACTACAAATACACTGAAAAATTTACAGATAAACTTTACAAAACATACAAAAGACTTACACATTGAAATCTATAAAGCATTGTTGACTATAAGTGAAGAAAACCTACATAAATAATGAGCTACACTATCCTTGCTGGTTGACATACTCAATGTTATTAAGATGTCAATTTTTCTAAATAGATTTATAATTTCAACACCATCAATTGAAATTCCAGCAACCATCAATTGTAGAAATTAAAAAAAAAAGGATCTAAAATTCATATGGAAATGCAAAGGACCTCGATTAGTCAACACAACTTTGGAAAAGAATGGAACTGATGTAGTAACACTATTTTGTAGAGTCATTATACAGCTTCAGTAATCAAGAAAAACCTACATAAATAATGAGCTACACTATCCTTGCTGGTTGACATACTCAATGTTATTAAGATGTCAATTTTTCTAAATAGATTTATAATTTCAACACCATTCAATTGAAATTCCAGCAACCATCAATTGTAGAAATTAAAAAAAAAAGGATCTAAAATTCATATGGAAATGCAAAGGACCTCGATTAGTCAACACAACTTTGGAAAAGAATGGAACTGATGTAGTAACACTATTTTGTAGAGTCATTATACAGCTTCAGTAATCAAGATAAAGAAGTATTGACATAAGGATAGACAACCTGATCAATCAACACAAGTGAGAACTAGGTAATAAGCCAACATTAAGTGGAAAATGCATGCTCTACAAAAGTTCAAAGGCAATTTAAGGAGAAATTATCACTTTTCAACAAAGGGTATTAAAACAATTGAATACCTAGATTAAAAAAGTTTTTAATCTATGCCATATAACATTGAACAAAAATTAATTGACAGTGAATCATAGAACTAATTGTAAAACACAACATGAAAAAATTTCTAAAAGAAAACATAAGAGAAAAATCTCTGAGATCTTGATTAGGCAAATATTTTAAATATTTTGCAGAGATATTTAGAACCAAAACATAATCCATGAAAGACTAACTGAACTGACAAATTAGACCTCAGATGAATTAAATCCTGACACTGTTAGGGAAATGAAAAGATGAGCCACAAAGAGAAAACATTTGAAACTTACATATCTATTAAAATTCTTCTAGCTAGAATACATTAAAAATTCTTTTTCAATTTCAATAATAAAAAACATTCTTTACACAAGTAAATGGTTTGAACATATGCTATTGGGAAGATTCGTCTGGAGAAGGGAATGACAAACCACTTCAGTATTCTTGCCTGGAGAATTCCATGGACAGAGGAGCTTGGTGGACTATAGTCCATGGGGTCGCAAAGAGTCGGACATTACTGAGCAACTATCATTTCATTTTCACTTTACCAAAGAAGATATAAAGATGACAGATAGACACATGGAATATATTAGGGAAACCTAAAATTAAAACTACAATGTATAACCACAACACATCTCTTAAAATGGATGAAATTTAAAAATAGATTGTACCAAATGCTACAACGAAATAGAGGAAATAGGTGCTTTTAATTTTGCTTATATAAATGTAACACGTTTGACCACATTAGAAAACAGCTTAGCAGTTTCTTAGGAAGTTAAAAATAAACTTACCATATGGATCAGCAAGTTCAGTGTTAATTTATGTTCACACAAAAGCTTTGATGTGAATGCTGATAGTAGTTTTATTGATAATCACCAATAAAAAAAACAAGATGTATAAAATTATGATATGTAATCTAAAGAAATATTAGTGAGCAATAAAAAGTAACAAACTTGTAATATGTACAATGAGGATGAATTACTAAATAATTATATTTGGTAAAAGAAGACAGATACAACTGAATATCCACTCTATGGTTTAATTTGTATAAAATTTTATATATTTCAAGCTAATCTATCATGACAGAAAGCAGATCAGAGGTTGTATGGGGCAGGAAGTTGTGGGAAGGAGAATTTACAGAGGAGAATGAGATAATTTTTGAGGATAACTGATATATTGATTGAATTACTGGTTTCACAGGTGTTATGCAGGTATATATGTCTGCATATATCAAAATATATCATATTGTACACTCAATATGTGTAGTTTACTGCATATAAATTATACTTCACTGAAGTTTTTTTCTTAAAAAGAGATTCATAAACTGCTATTGCTCAGGCTACAACATTTATACATTTAATTCAATTATTCAAATGACTTCAGAAGTGTCTACAGTTAGAGTGCAAGCAAATTGAATTTTTAGACAAAACTGCATGATGCACTTCCTCAAGAAGTCTATTTTCAAAGACAATTGTTAACTTGCCATCAGTTGTCAGTTGAGATTAAATGGCATACATACATCAGGTAATCCTCAGCCCAGAATAACTGTCATGTCTCTGGTAATGCAAGTAAGACATACAGACATAAAAGGAGCTGCTTAACAGCTATTTGGCAATGCAGTGTATAATATCACACAGACTATAAATCTCTGGAAAAAGAAGGTAAGATGCTTAGTGGAAAAGAATAAGGGTAAATCCACACCATTACACAGAGGAGCTTGGTGGGCTATAGTCCATGGGGTCACAGAGAGTCGGAATGACTGAGCAACTATCATTTCATTTTCACTTTAATTTTCACCTTAAAGCTGAGAGACACTATTTAGTAATAGAATAAGCCTGTATCCTCAGAAGGGGAACTGGAAATTTATAGATTCTAAAGCCATAACTAAGCTGGCAGTATGGTCATGTAAACAGGCCCTAGATAATTATGTGGTAAAACCATTCTCATTTCCCACACTCAAAATTCTGAAAATATCTGTGGAAATTTAGATAGAAAATTGGGGTGAATCATGAAGACTCATCAGTAAAACCTGGTAGCTAGCTCAGACATGGATTGGATTACTTAAATTACTGCCTAAATCAGATCCTCAGAACTGGGTTCAGACCTGGGTTCATGAAATAAATGGACTTAAGTAGTGCAAAGATGGATCAAGTGATTACATATTTGCTTCCACATGTTGAAGTAACAAATGTGGAGTAACACTGTACCTCCTTATCAGCAGGAAAGAAATGACGTGAAGATGGCTTTAGACAAAATTCCCCAAGAAAAAGTAGTTGTTAGCTGTTAAGTAGGCTATAAGTGAAGTCGCTCAGTCATGCCCGACTCTTAGCGACCCATGGACTGCAGCCTACCAGGCTCCTCCGCCCATCAGATTTTCCAGGCAAGAGTACTGGAGTGGGGAGCCATTGCCTTCTCCGAGTAAGCTATAGTGGACCCTACTAGGAGCCCTACAGGAGACACAAATGGGTATTGGCTTGAATTAAAAACTATTCTGTAACAGACCCAACCATAGTAAGCGTAATCGAAACTTAATTAAAAAAAAACCCTAAGATCATGGCATCCCGTTCCATTGCTTCATGGCAAATATTAAGAGAAGAGGGAAGTGGAATTAGAGAAAGATTTTATTTTCTTGGGCTCCAAAATCACTGCTGATGGTGACTGCAGCCTCATGGACAGAGGCTACAGTTCATGGGGTCACAAAGAGTTGGACAGACTGAGGGACTAAGCACAGCACACAGCACATTTATGGTGCTATCTGGTAGACAAAACTCTGAAAGCTAATGTGTAGTTTTATGAAGTATGTCCTAAGATTTGAAGCAGTGACTATTATACATAGGCTTTCTTTTACTGTAATCAGAATACAAACATCTGGGAATCAAGGTGCAGGGGTGGCCCTTCTCATGAATATACCTAAAGATTCATTGAAGTAATTTTTTATTCTTTTTTTCTGAAACTTTAAACCTGGCTCAGTAGGACAATGCAAAGTTCTTATCTCAGTGTCTGACAAATTACTTAGAAAATAATAGCTTTCATGTGTATCACTGGGCCTCCCTGGTGGCTCAGCCGTAAAGAATCTGTCTGCAATGCAAGAGACATAGGAGACACAGATTCTATCCCTGGGTAGGGAAGATCCCTGGAGGATGAAATGGAAATCCACTTCAGTAATCTTGCCTGGGAAATCTCATGGACAGAGAACCCTGGCAGGCTATAGTCCATGGGGTCACAAAGATTTGGACATGACTGAGTGACTGATGCACACACATGCACACACTACAACATATTATCAGATGACCACTTATTTGGATATAGAATTTAGAATAATATAATGGAAGGAGGCTTAATTCATTTATACTTTTTAATTGAAATATAGATGATTTACATTATTACATAAGTTGTATAGCACAGGGAACTAAATCAATTTACAGAGGAATAGCACCTTTATGAAGTTCATAGGCAGAAATCTGTAAGAAAATAAACATGCAAAGACCACAGTAATAACTTTTATTTCCAGCTACAAATTTCAAAAATTTAATAAATCTATATACTTATCACAAACCAGTTAGACATACAAATATTAAAAATGAGATTATCTAGAGCTTGAATTCATGAGTCTGGAAAATAGTCATTGTCTTGTGAGTTGGCATTATTACTTCAAGTTAAGGATATTCTTAGGCAAGTATTATATGTACTGTAGTAATAGATTACTTACTTTTAAATTATCTTTTGGCAAGCTTAAAAAAAAAGTAAAACTCTGTGTGTGTGTTGGGGGTAGTTTGGGTGTAGAAATGAGAGGAAAATTTTTAAGAGGTATTTTTAAAGAATAAAATTGTATAATTCCTAGAAAAATATCCTATTTCCTTCTTGAAACAGACTGGATATCTGGCATTTATATTGAATTCCTATACCCAACATAATCCTGTGATAATCCCTAGCTGATTAGAATGTTTTATCATATTTAGAAATTAATACAAATATTTGGGAGAAGAAATAGAATTAGAATGGAACAAAGAGAACAACTCATGGCTTAAAATCCAAACAAGGGATTTCAGGCTCAGAAAAATAACAGCACAATATAATGCTCTATTAGATTAATACTAGAATAAAGTAATTAAGATAAATATAAACATTAGGTGGCACTTAAAGGTACAATATACATCGCATATAGTTAAAATAATCCTAAATACAGTATAAACTCCACAAAACCTTGTTCAAGCTTAAGAAATAAAACTTGAAAAGATCAAGACTAATCAGAGTTCAAGATGGATTTTGTTTGATTTTTGTTGCCTGGAGGACTGTTTTATCCAGGAAGATATTCAAGCTTTCTGTCATATGAGTACTTGCCTGTGTTATTCTTTTAAAAGGAAAATTGACTGCCTCAGCTTCTTCCCCTGGAAACATCTTCAAAATAACCTGTGGCACATAAATCTTAATCTAGTTTTTGTTATAGAACCGTTATTGATGGTGAAAAGTGTCATAGGGTGATGTAATAAAGATCATTGTTCTTTCTCTTGTTCTTTTATGAATTTTTTTAGCTGTTCTGTTTGGATTTGAAAGTTTAAATATAAGGGAACTCCTAATCTATGATTTTTGGTATTGGACTTGTTGAAATAGACTCTACTTCTCATTACCGGTTGAGGTATTGATCCCTTAAAGGGCATGTCTACATGACCTTTCTACTCAATTTCAAAAGACCAATGCTGTTGCTCCTCTCTTGAAGTCAAGCAAATGTTTGTTTAAGGGAATTGATACTATGTATGTCCTAAATAAAATTTCCTTTGCATTTATGCTGATAACAGTGCAGATAAATAGCATAGAACATTTTTTTTGAAAGGTCTTTCTCCCCAACTTCCAAATGTAGATTTTTTCCACCCCATTATAAACCGATAAATGTAATAAAATGTATAGAACTTAATATTTAAAATATTTATCTCAATCTGAACTTTTCTACTGGTCCTTACTGAAAGGAAACCCCTACACATATAGGATTTACTGTAGAAGGCAGCAGAAGGCAGATAGTTCTGAGTACTAAATTCATTAAAAAAAAAAAAAATCCAAACATCTAAAAACAGCAGTAGAAAATCAAGAATCAAATGTCACTGCAAAACAACCCAGTGTCAAGAATCAATGCCTATTCAGTTTTAAAAATTCACATCAGATTGTACATTACCAGATGCCACTGCAATAAGCAAGAAATGAATAAATCTTAATCAAATGTCAAGGTGATGGAAAGGTGGACAGAGTTGATACTTAGAAGATGGTAAAATAAGAAGGACTGAATAAGTTTGAATGAGCATTATGTATAAAAAGGGAAGGAATAAATGACGATGATGAGGCTTCTAAGTCCTAACCATTAAAATGATGTCATGCATAGGGATCACAGACAAACTGTCATAGCACCAAGGAATGTATATATACAATAGAAGTTACTGGGGAAACCTGCAATCACACAGCAATAGAACAAATAAAACTGAAAATGTTATGTATGAATTCATATGAAGTTACTTTAATCATGTCCGATTCATTGCAACCCTATGGACTGTAGCCCCCCAACCTTCTCTGTGCATGTAATTCTATAGGGAAGAATACTGGAGTGGGTTGCCATGCCCTCCTCCAGGGGATTTTCTCAATGCAGGGATCAAACCTGTGTCTCACGTCTACCTGCACTGACAAGTTCTTTACCACTAGCACCAATTGGGAAAATGTTATCTTCCAGCTTAACCAGGCAAATAGCCTCTATGTATTATTACCTAATTTTGTCTCTATTTCTAGGATTTCTAATATTTTGTATTGGATAAGCAAAAGTTTTTCTCAAATTTCATAATCCCTCTCTCTTATTGTCTATGTTTTCTTCATTTTTAAGAAAATGTCTTCAAACTTACTTTTCAAAACAATATATTTTTTTAAATTTCTGTTTTAGTATGTTTAACTCAAACAACTCTTGTTCTGTTCTCTGAGCACTCTTCTTCATAACAATATCTTTCTCATCTCTCTAAGGAAGCTGTTTTGGGTCATCCAAGCTAATTGTGTCCATCAGGTTTGTTTAAGGGTCAGATTTTATTTTTAGGGGTTTTCATCCACTATTTGAGGATTCATATTTAGGAAACAGTCATACTGAGTAGAAAGATGGCATGTTGAGGAATTCTGAATAGAAGTTTGGTGTTTTTAGGAAAGGGTTATCAAATGAAAACTTCAAATTGATAATCTGGTTGCAAATTCAGAGATTTATTTCAGGATAGTTATAATACTCAGATAAAAATCTATTCCCTGTCCTGGCTTCCAATAAAAGAGGTGGTCCAAAAGGATGCACTGGAGTGCTATCTATGTGTCTTGATGCTGACTGTTCGTTTATTGTAACAGGGCATCTCCATTACCAATTCACTAAGCTTCACTATGAGGGTGAAAGGAACATCTCCCTTATTATAACCAAGTTCCCTCTCTACATAAGGGAGCTCACTGTTTCTTTTGATGATTACACTGAATCTAACTCTATTTTTTTCCTTTAGAGATGAGTCCTGTCTCATGGCATACAATTGTTCTACATCTTTTATTATTAAATCAGAATGTACTGTCTTAAAAAAAATTAAACTATATAGTTTCTTAAAACACACACACACACACACACACACACAGAGAAATGAAGGAGGGAAGAGGCATGGATTGTCAGTGGTGGTATGGGTTTTCAGTTTATCCTTTTGTTTTCTGTACTTTCTTCCTAAAGTTAAATATTCCTGCGTGTACTCCATGTATATGTCTCTGGATCACTCTCTCAAGAGGCCAACTTTCACTTTTCTGCTAGTATAAGGATTTACCACTTTTAAAAAAAAAAGCTCACCAATTCAACAAAGCTTTTTGTTTTCAAGCCAACCTGACCCTATGTTTAAGCATCATTTCTGAGATTTTTATGGCTTTTGCAGTGAAAATAATATTACTTTGTGTTTCTTCTGCTATAACTCAAACAGTATGTTTTTCAAATTTGCAAATTTCTGTGAATTCATGCACTTTTCAAGGTCTAAAATTGTGTTATTATAGATTCCTCTTTTATTATTTTTGTACTTAAGGAAGGATTATTCATTTAGATCAAATTGCCAACATCTGTTGGATCATCAAAAAAAAAAAAAAAAAAAACAAGTCCAGAAAAACATCTACTTCTGTTTATTGACTATGCCAAAGGCTTTGACTGTGTGGACTACAACAAACTCTGGAAAATTCTTAAAGAGATGGGAATACCAGACCACCTGACCTGCCTCTGAGAAATCTGTGTGCAGGTTAGGAAGAAACAGTTAGAACTGGAATTGGAAAAACAGACTGGTTCCAAATCAGGAAAAGAGTACATCAAGGCTGTATATTGTCACCCTGCTTATTTAACTTATATGCAGAGTACATCATGAGAACTGGACTGGAAGAAACACAAGCTGGAATCAATATCGCCAGGAGAAATATCAATACCTAATATATGCAGAGGACACCACACTTATAGCAGAAAGCAATGAAGAACTAAAGAGCCTCTTGTCGGAAGTGAAAGAGGAGAGTGAAAAAATTGACTTAAAACTCAACATTCAGAAAATGAAGATCATGGCATCCGGTCCCATCACTTCATGGCAAATACATGGGAAAGAGTGGAAACAGTGACAGACTTTATTTTGGGGGTTCCAAAATCACTGCAGATGGTGACTGCAGCCATGAAATTAAAAAAAAACACTTGCTTCTTGGAAGAAAAGTTATGACTAACCTAGGTAGCATATTGAAAAGGAGAGACATTACTTTGCCAACAAAAGTCCATCTAGACAAAGCTATGGTTTTTCCAACAGTCATGTATGAATTTGGGAGTTGGACTATAAAGAAAAATGAGTGCTTTTGAACTGTGGTGTTGGAAGACTCTTGAGAGTCCTTGGACTGCAAGGAGGTCCAACCAGTCCATCCTAAAGATCAGTCCTGGGCGTTCATTGGAAGGACTGATGCTGAAGCTGAAACTCCAATACTTTGGCCACCTGATGCGAAGAGCTGACTCTTTGGAAGAGCCCCTGATGTTGGGAAAGATTGAGAGCTGGAGGAGAAGGGGACGACAGAGGATGAGATGGTTGGATAGTGTCACCAACTCAATGGATATGAGTTTGAGTAAACTCTGCGAGTTGGCAATGGACAGGAAAGCCTGGCATGCCACAGTCCATGGGGTCACAGAGTTGGACACAACTGAGTGACTGAACTATTGATTTATGTAAACATTTTACTATCATTTTAGTAAAATTTTAAAAGGAAATTGGGGCAAATGCATTTGCTTAATTTGCCGTCTTTGAAATGAGGTTTATCTAATTTTTTAAACTGAATTTTAAGCCCCAAGTTTTAAAATTGATGTTTTGGTCAACATCATGGCTATGTTTTCTTTTTTTCCTTCTCTCTGATTTGCAACTAATCTGACATCCATAACTGGCGAAAAAAAAAAAAAGCACCTCTGTACAGCGTACCAGGACATTTGACAGGCCTACCAGCTATGTACCCAAAAGTAGGTGTATTAAACTTTGGAGGAAGTAGCAGAGTCAGGGAAGTAGCAGTAAAACCAGGGATGACAGAGGCAGTGACAGCAAAGAAGGCAGTGGCTGGTACAGAAGCAAGTCAGCAAACCTTCCCAGTAGAAGAGTCAGAGAGTGAAGGCAGTGAGTGGGGACCAACCCAGTCATATGCAGTGAAGGGATTAATTGCTCTCTCTCAAGAGAGGCAGCAATGACATGTGTGAGGGAGAGGAAAGAGAAGTAAGCAGACAAGTGAACCAAAGGAAAGGAAGGGAAGTATCCATGGACCTCTGAGAATCCCCTCTTTAGGACCTACCAGGACAGTGAACATGCCCAAAGTCCCAAATACTAAGTACACACCCTTCCCTTGCTTGGTCACCATCCTTTGCTTTTTTAAGTATTTTAATTTTTAATATATGAGTCCTAATCTTGGAGGGAAGTCAGTGCTCATAAGTGAAACTAAGAACTCGTGATATAATGTCAAAAGGAAAGCAAACAGAAGACTTCTAATTACCAATCCCTTGAACTCCTAGAATCAAAATAAATCCTTGCCTAAACAAGAAAGCTATCTGCTACTTAAAATGTGGAGGCACTTCTCATAAAATATAATAAAAAATTATGGTAGTATGCCATCACAGAAGGAAAATGACAATTTTCTAGCAATCAAAACCAAACACATAGAATATTGTGATCTAACTAATATACAATTTTAAGTAGAATTATTAGAAATTAGAAGATTGAGGGCAAGAGAATAAGGGGGCAACAGAGGATGAGATGGTTGAATGGCATCACTGACTCAATGGACATGGGTTTGAGCAAACTTCAGGAGATAGTAAAGGACAAGGAAGCCTGGGGTGCTGCAGTCCATGGGGTTGCAAAGAGTCGAGTATGGCTAAGCAACTGAACAACAATATTATGAAGAAATTCAAAGAGCTACAAGAAAAATTCCAAAAGGCAATACAATTATTTCAGGAATAAACTTAGTAAATGAAAGGACTATAAAATTAACAAACAAAAGGATGAGATTGAAATTCAACAAAAGAACCAAATTTCTGGAGCTGACCTACTCAATCAATTAGATGAAAAATGCATTAAAATACACTGGAAATAGAGTAGGTTATCTGGAAGAGAGAATTGGAGAGCCCAGGAAATTAATATGGAAACAATTAAGGCAGAAGAAAAGAAAGAACTAATTTCTCTAAATATAAACAATATAAGAACTATTAATACCTTACTCCACTATAAAGGCCAAGATAAGAATAACGGGTATCCTAGAAGTTAAAATGAGAGTGAAGGGTACAGAGAGAACATTTATTGAAATAATACCTGGGAATTTCCCAAACCTGAAAAAGGGATGAGTCCATAAAACTTATAGTACACCTTAGTATCACAACATAGAAACAGTTTCTTCAAGTCACAGTAAACAAAACGTTCAAAGTCAACAATAGAGAAAGAATTTTAAAGGCAATTTTTTTTGGGGGAAGACAGTAACCTATATAGCTATGTCCAATAGGTTATCAGCAGATTTCTCAACAGAAACTCTACAGGCTAGAACAGACTGGGAGGACATGTTTAAAATATTGAAATATAAGAAGAATAAGCCAAGAACACAGTACTAAGATAAACTATTCTTCAGAAATGAAGGAGAAAGAAAGGCTTTCCCAGATAAGCAACAGCTATAAAAGTTCATCTCCGTTGGACCCACCTTACAAGAGATGTTGAAAGAAGCTCTTCAAGCTGAACAAAAAACAGAACTACATAAAACTCTGATTAAGATGATTAAAGAATTAGAATACTGTAACTCATTCTTAGAATAGAATGTTAAAACTTAACTATAGCATAAATGTTAAAGGGGAAAAAAAAGCATTAAAAATAACTGTAGCTATTACCACACGCTAACAAAATCACAGCATAAAAAGATAATTTGTGACATATAAAACATAAAAAGAGAAGAATAAAAAGATGGAACTTTATCAGCCACTGATAAATTGCTATCAGAAATAAGACTATTTTATCAGGAATGTTGTATGTATATCTCAAGGTAGCCACAAAGTAAAAATCTAGAGCAGAGACATGAAACAAAGGGGAGACTGAGCAAATTAGTGTGAAAATCACCAATTTATAAAGGTCAAAAAGAAAGGAAAATGAAAAACCCGAGAGATAAAATAGCCAGAAGGCAAGATAAAACAACAGTGGTAAATCCTATGTAAATGTATTCAACCCACCAATCTAAAGACACAGAGAGGCTGTATGAGCATACCCTAAACATTCTATCAATCTGCAGCAGAATACCCATTCTCCTCAGGTGCACAGGGAACATTTTCCAGGATTTGATACCCATTTGATGGGTAGCAAATCAAATTTTAGACAATTTAAAAAGATTGAAATCATACAAACTGTATTTCTCTGACCACAATGATATGAAATTAGAAATCAACAACAGGAGAAAATGAGATCTACAAGTATGTGGAAACTAAACAAAAACTCCTAAACAACCACTAGCTCACAAAAGAAATAAAAGGGAAATAAAAATTATCTCAAAACAAATGAAAATAAAACAGCATATCAAATATTATGGGATGTAGCAAAAACATTTGAGAGGAAAGTTATAGAAACAAATGCATATATTATAACTTAGAAAGATCTCAAATAAACAAACTTGTGACAAGAAACTAGAAAAAGAAGAGCTATCAAGGCCTAAAGTTAGCAGAAGAGACAAAATAATAAAAATAAGAGCAGATATAAATCAGAGATCAGAAAAACCATAGACAATATTTAAAAAATTAAAAGCTGTTTCTATTTTTTGAAACATAAACTGTCGGGAGCCAGAGTGAGGAATCCCACCCGTGACAGGGTCACGTGGCAAACTCAGATGGCAGGGCAATTTGAGTCATTGGATTTCTCCCTGGTTTTTCCTGAACATGTGCCCCCCAAAATAAGAATTTGTCTGTTTTCCCATTTCAGCCCAACCCCCCTTTGATAACGCTCTAGCCTGCCTAACAGGTTCCCCTAATTTTCTGCAAGCTTGTGAATTGCTCACAACCTCCCAAATGTGGAAGGCACAAAAGCCTCAAAGTATCTTAAAGTTTCAGAGCCTTTTCAAATTCATATTGGTGACAGGATTTCACGGTTGACTCAATGATTGCTGCCAGACTTCCTTATTTTTTATCTATCAGGCACCCAGGAAGATGTAATTAATACATATGGGATATGAAAAAGGATACCTAGTAGTTTTGATGTTAGCAATACTAGACTTTTGCTATAAATCACTGTACTTCCTTTTATTACAAACTGCTGTATTTTTATTTAGTGTTTTCTGAGAGTGGCATTCAGACTTTGGAAAGATTAACACAAATGAGTCTTCTGGTTAACAAAAACTTCATCAGGAGAGAGCCATAAAAATGTTAATGGGCCTCTTGGCCAGAAGATAGTGTAAACCACCTGAGACTTTTGTAACAGGAGAATATGAAATAAGGAAGCCTTGTCACAATGAGGGTTGGGACTGCTACTTCTGCGTAACTCTGCATATTCTATTATGTATAATTTGGGGTATATAAGTTGATTCTGAACAATAAACTCTCTCTTGGAGCCTTACGCCAACGTTAGATTTCCCCTTTTTTTTCCCTTTTTGCCCCCTTCCCTTTTTTCCGTTTTTTCCCCTTTTTTCCCTCTTGGAGCTTTACACCGACGCTGGGCTTCCCATGTCATCCTTTTTCTCCCCTTTCTCCCTTTTCCGGCTGAATTCCCATCTGGGGCACGGAGGCTCACCATGTCTACTTACCTGTCCCAGCTGCTAAGATCTGTAGGAGAGAGAGCCCAGGGCGGGGCACTCTCCGATATTCAAACGGACGCCGGTGGCCTAACGTAGATGGTGCAAACCTCTTGTCTCGAGGTTTTATTGGCTTCCCACGTAAACCAAGTTATTCAGCCTTCTTTTCTTCCACTAATTTCCTACTATACTATTCTATCCTGAGCTATCCTGTTCTCTCCTATCCTTTCCTATCCTGCCTGCTCTGTCCCCACTTTGAATATCCCTGGATCCACCGGGGCTGGTCCCCGGCAATAAACAGAGTTGATAAACCATTAGCTAGACTAAGAATAAAAGAGAGGAGATTCAAATAAAAATAAAAACGGAGATATTACAACTGATACTAAAAAAGTACACACTCACAAGTGACTACTATGAAAAATTATATACCAATCTAGAATAACACAATCTAGAAAAAATGGATACACTTTTTAGAAACACACACAACCAGTATTGAGTCAGGAAGAAATAATAAATCTGAACAGACCAGAAGGGACTGAGAGATTGAGTCAGTAATCAAAAACTCCATTACAGAAAACTCCAAGGCCAGATGAATCACTTTACTAGTGATTCTACCAAACCTTTAATGAACTGATACAAATTATCTTCAAACACTTCCAAAATATTAATGAAAAGGGACATTTCCAAATTCATTCTATGAAGCCAGTGTTACCTTGACACCCATAAGGATAAAAATAGAAAACTGTAAACTAGTATTCATGATGAATATAGAAGCAACATTTATCAACAGAGCACTAGTTAATTAAATTTGGGAACACATTAAAAGGAATATCCATCATGACCAACTGGGATTTACTCCTGAGATTCAAGGGTGATTCAACATATGCAAATTAACAAATGTAATATATAATAATAAAATTAAATATAAAAATAACTTGATCATCTTAATAGATGCATAAAAGCAGTTGACAAAATCAAAAAAAAAATCACACCCCAATTAGCGTCACTCATGCCTTTATAAAGTCTTCCTTTTATGTTTTGAAGAATGCAAGAATTTGAGTTAGATGAAAATTAAAATTCAGAGGTTGAATTCAGTTGTGTACTTGAACATTGTGTAAATTCACTGAGCTGAGGCCCACATTTGTTTATCTGAGAACATTTCAATAAAGTCTTTATAATGTGCTTGCAGCTCCAAAGTGCTGCTAAACTCAAAAATTCTAAAGCTATGAATAATTTTTGTGTGAAATGGTACACTGAAATTAACACTACACTTTTTGAGTAAAAAAACCAAGGTGGTACCTAGAAATGTCTTCAATTTTCTTGGCTCAGGAAACACAGCTGAAGCTGTGTCTATCAGGATGCTAGGTAGCAATTTCTTAAGGTAGTACTGGAGCAAACTTCAGTCAAAGACATAAAAAAAAAAAAAAAGCCATCCCACACTGGACATGCTGCGAAGTCTTCCACTTCACTCACCCCCTGACTTGTGAAGCACCTGGCAGGATTCCCCACACTGCCTATTAAACGTTCCCCTCCAGCTCTCCTGGAGATCAAAAAACCACATTTTATTTTCAGATGGAATGGATCCCACTTGAATTGTTTCTAATCCTCATTAATCTACAACAGAACAGGTATGAAAACGTGAGACCTTTGCCATTTGATGATGCTGATAAAATGGCCAATGTGTATTATACACTTATCATGCGTCAATCACAGCAATAACCCTTTACTTATGTTATTTCACTGAGTCCTCACACAGCCTATGAGACAGTTTCTGTATTTTATCATCTCAAGGAGGCGATCAGCACATTATGCTTTTTTAAATATACAAATAAAAAGAGGAAAAATATTGCCAAGTAAACTATGACATAATGTTTTCTGTTACTTCAAATTTGTATTTTACACTTGTTGAAAGCACTCTTGTATTATACCACCAAAAACTGCTTTGCAACTTTTTCCTCAATATATGAAGGAATTTGGAATTTCTCCTGTGTGCAGTTCATTGAATGACTTGCTGTGTGATAAGTAATCCTTTTGGTATACTTCAGCAACAAAATTAACAGTTTCAGCTACATGTGGGTATCTTCCTCTTTGGGATATCATTAAGTACTTGATTTTCCTTTGCAAGAAAGTCTGTCAAGATGATCATTCTTCTAATGATGACTATTTGCTTCACAAATATCAAGTTTAAGCCCCCTGTTCTGTTTCTGTGTATACAGTAACTTTTTTTATCTTAAAGCCAAGTGCATTGTATGACCTTTCTGAAAACAACTTAAATGCAAATTAACTTAGCATGTGCAGTAACATCAGTGCCCATAAACTCCGGTAAAGTGATGACAACAGGAACAGCAATGACCAAGTATGGTTCTGTGCGCTGACAATGCCAGCTGTGTCTCAGATGCCACGAAGCCAATGGTGACCATAAAATACTGTTCTTTGTATGAGTCATCTCAATTTCTGAGATGTGAAAACGTATAATATTGTATTTCTTGGTATCTATAAAATATAGTGCATTTAAAACAGTATATACTTGTTAAGATGCCAATCCAGAAACGGTTACCCAGGAAATCTGACCCTGGACCACATTCTCTTAATTGCTACAGTATACTAGTTATAGGAAAATTAAGGAAATAAGTCCATGTCCTTATCTTAATTTTGCCATAATGAACTAAAGTTGGAGCTCAATATAACTTTCACCTTAGGTCTGTGGATTTAATTTAAAAACTTTGCTGCTGCTTCTTGGGTTTTTATTAAATAGTGACACCAGCCTTAGTACTCTGTACAAAGAGGTGATGGTTTCTGACCGGAGAGTTTATGATCTACATTAGACAGGACAAAACCAGGGAAATGAGATGATAAAAGATCATGAGAAGTTGGTGTTGGTTTCGATTTGCTTCATTTTCATGGCGCCAATTTTCTTAGTGCTTCCTCAATTTACACTTCCTGTCTCTTTTCTCCCATTATTTCTGAGGTATGTCAAGCAGCTAGTATGTTCCCTTTGTTGAAAGTGAATAATCTGTGCGTCCAGTATTCACACAGCCAATAAGCAGATGAGATGGGTCTATCCTCATATTACCCCTGTATTCAGAGCATATCTATGTTCAAAAAATTATAATCTTGTTGCTGTGTTTAACAAATGGCTGAATACAAATGATCCCATATGAAGACAAAAAAACCCTCCTGCGAGATGAGAACTTGACGATGCACCAGATGTAAACATTTACCTTGAATTTAGTGAAAACAGCAAAGTGGAGCAGTGAACAGCATGTGCTCTGGGGCAGCCTGTCTTGGTCCATATTCTGGCTCTACCACTAAGCAGCTTTGCAAACTTGGTCAAGTTACTTAACCTTTCTGTGAACTGGCTTCCTTACGTTGTATGTGGCAGGGATCATATTAGCAACAAAAATTCTGGATGTAAAGAAATGAAAGACTAAAACTCTATCAATAAATAAGATTGCATATAAACTAGAAAGAATGGTCTTTAAAATAGACAGAAATCTAGAAAGGAGGAGTAAAGAAATTTGAGGGAAAAGAGGAGGCACTCTGTTGTTATATTAAACTTGAATTGACTGTCAGTTCACCTCACCTTTGGTTTTTATATACGTTATTATTCATCCATACACATCTAATCTTTGTAGTGACCCTCAAAGGGTTATCAATTCCCAGTGCAACTCTTTTGCTCACTGAATAATACTTCCCATTTAAATTTCCAGAAACATACCTACATATCATTTTCATAGTCCCAGTTCTATTTGTTTATACGTCTGGGCAAGAACATCTGATAGACACATGCTGTTGTCCCAAAGCCACACGGCCTTCTTGGTATTTGTGAGCCCACTGAAGAGACTTACTAAGTGAATGAGCGCCTGCTGAAGCTATACTTTCACCTAGCGCCTTTATAGTACCAGAGATAGTTGCCAGCTCTTTTCAGGACTGTTAAGAAGCATGTTTACATGAAGATAGTATGGAAAATAATTTCTTATTCACGGCAGCATTAAAGTGCTCCAAAAGGGTCATAGTGAAGAATCATAGTACAGCTGTGGTGAATTTCTTAATTCATCAAGAAGTCTGTTTTCCCAATATGAAAATCTAGGCTTAATATGTGTCCCATAGGCATATAACTACTACTTCTGCTCAACACACTCTTCATATTATTGCAGGATGGAAGGGTGGGGAATAACCTCAAACAACCAGAAATGATAATGCTTTTGTTCATGGTAGACAGTGGTAACTCTAGCTGGCCTTTCATATTTCTCTTCTTTGAGCCTTCAATCACCAACATTCCCTCCACACACCCCACCTCCCCCCTTTCATGCATACTTAGGAGATGAGCACATGACCCCCGCTCCTACAGTCACAAGTCTCCATCCTCAAGGCCTCAGTGACTCAGGAATAGGCACGTTACCAAGACCAGGCCAATCAAGAATCCTTCTTGGGAAAATTTCCACTTAAACTGAAAGGAAAGATTTTGTTTTCTTTCTGTTACAGTGTTGGAAGAGTAGCAGGTGGTCATAGTTTCCAGCCTTCTGCAGGAAACCTACATGGTGCAGAAGAGAATAAGTTTCAAAGAGAAGCAAAATCAAGGAGAGAAGAGAGCATGTCACATCTCCAAAGGGCACCTCTCATTCCTGATGGAGAGCCATTCCCCAAGTGAACAGTGACCTTTAGAGTTGTGCCACAAAGTAGTATTAGTGAAGAGAAAAAAAAAAAAAAATCCAGGTACTTGGAATACTAATCCTAGTCTCTAAGGATCAGGTTCCGATAGCTTGTCCTTCAGTCCATGAAATACCC
Organism: Aepyceros melampus; assembly: GCA_006408695.1. Taxonomy (NCBI): domain Eukaryota; kingdom Metazoa; phylum Chordata; class Mammalia; order Artiodactyla; family Bovidae; genus Aepyceros; species Aepyceros melampus. The sequence goes on from SJXQ01011403.1 coordinate 133,703, forward strand.
AATATCCTGTCCACTTTTATCAGCTAACTGACTCTACTTACCTTCTTAGCTAGTTTGAGTTGAGTTTCCATCACTTGCAACTCAAAGGATCCTGAATAATATGAACTTTCTATAAATGTATAAACACTCTCAAACAAGTAATTTCATTTTGCACAGAGGATGGGCCTATTTTATGGATAAGGGAAGAAAGGTTAAGGATTTGCTTGCTTCTATAGTGGAGCAGAATTGTTTTCAAAACAAAACATGGGTGGTAAAGAATGGGAATTATATCTAGGTCCTTTCAAATGGGTTCAGCAAGTTTTCCTTCTGGAAATGCTGTACCACGTTTATTTGTCTCCAAATTCAGCCTTCATCTGGGAAGCAAGCATTCCCAGAGCTTCAGCCACTGACTGCTGATTCTAACTAAGTGCTCTCTGTTCCTCCTACTTGCACTTGGGGCCCTAAGAGAGACTCACAGATACACCCTGATCATAGTTACCCATGCTTTTTCATAGTTCATACTTATTAAACACTTATTACACACTAAGCACCACTCTAAGCAATGTTATCTATATTAACTCATTTAACCCTCAGTAAGGCTATGGTTTCTCCAGTGGTCATGTATGGATGCGAGAGTTGGACTGTGAAGAAAGCTGAGTGCCAAAGAATTGATGCTTTTGAACTGTGGTGTTGGAGAAGACTCTTGAGAGTCCCTTGGACTGCAAGGAGATCCAACCAGTCCATTCTGAAGGAGATCAGCCCTGGGATTTCTTTGGAAGGAATGATGCTAAAGCTGAAACTCCAGTACTTTGGCCACCTCATGTGAAGAGTTGACTCATTGGAAAAGACTCTGATGCTGGGAGAGATTGAGGACAGGAGGAAAAGGGGATGACAGAGGATAAGATGGCTGGATGGCATCACCGACTCAATGGACGTGAGTTTGAGTGAACTCCGGGAGATGGTGATGAACAGGGAGGCCTGGCGTGCTGTGATTCATGGGGTTGCAAAGAGTCGGGCATGACTGAGCGACTGAACTGAACTGAAACACTTTTAAGGTAGGTGTTACAGTTGTCCTTACTTTATGCATCAAGAAACAGAGGCAGAGAGAGATGAGAGGTTACATAACTTTCCTGGATCACAACACTAATACAGATTCAAAGGGAGGAAATGACATTCCAGCATCTGTCTTTGCCTAGAGTCAATACACGGTGCTCGGATGCTCTGCCTCAGACTCTTAGTACATTTTTCTAATAGCCTGTGCACCTGGGTGCCTGCCCTTTTTAATCCCCACTCTCATATCTTGAGTCTATATTTCCTGTTCATGAGCTCTGTAACCTGTGTGCCTATGGGGCCTGACTGCCCCTCCTGGCTCTATCTTCGTTCATGTGACCCATGTGACTAAAGGTAAACTAACGCTCACTGAATTTGCCCAGATAATATTTGCAGGACTTGATCCCATACGCTGACAACAGAAGGATGGCCAAACATGAGCCGGCCCTGAATGAACTAACATTACCAACAGGGAAGACCCAGAGGACCCACAAGTAAAAAAACTGTCTCTAATATTTACCTCCTTTTTTTTTAACCTGTTGACATTTGATGATATGAAATATTGCCTAAGATAAATTATTCTCCTGAGAATTTTGGGGCTAGTTATCTGGTTTTGCTCACTGTTTACTAAAAGAATTTGCACTATATTTGCAGAGAGTTCAAATATCAAAGATTAATTTTTATAAAAATATAATTTACTAAAGGGATACTAGGTGTTGAAACTGGAAACTGGAAAAGGCTTTGATAAAAGGGTACAAACTTTAAGTTATAAGATGAATAAGTTTTCAGGATCTATTATATAGCATGATGACTGCAGGTGATTACAGCTAATATTACTGTATAGTATACTTGACATTTTCTGAGAGTATTTGCTATGAATACTCACCCTCCTCTCCCCCCAAAAAAGTAACTATGCGAGGTGATGGATGTGCTAATTAACTCAATTGCAGGAATCATTTAACAATGCATATGTACATCAAAACTACTTTGTATACTTAAATATGCTGCTGTTTTATTTGAAAAGAAAAGAAGGAAAAAAGGAGTAGGGATAGAGGGAGGAAGGAAAGGAAACTAGCCTTCAAAACAGAACAGGGAAAATCACAAACCAAGACAGCTTAGTGATTTGACTGACTCTTGGGTCCAAAGTCCAAATGCTGGAATGAATGAGCTTCAAATAACCTTTTTCTCCATGCAGTTAGCCAAAGGTTCCAAGTAAAAGCAATCATCTATCTAGCTTTCAGTTAGGACAGGGCAGGACACATGACTGACATATTCATAGAGATTCCCTTTTGCTCAGATGGTAAAGAATCCACCTGCAATGCAAGAGTCATGGGTTCAATCCCTGGGTCAGGAAGATCCCCTGGAGAAGGGAATGGCTATCCACTCCAGGGAGGACACATGACTGACATACTCACATTGCCCACAAATAGATGAAATTCACCCAAAAGTCACAGGAAAATTAAGAATGGTTGATGGTTGCCAGGCAGCCAAATAACACACCAAGGTCTCCTCTACAGTATTGACTTTAGGGCTACATCCTTGACCATGACTACTGGGTAAGTTATTCCCAGTTTCAGTATCTACATCTAATGGTACCAAGGGATGCTCCTATTCAGAACTTCATGAAGATGACAAAAATATTTACTGAGATCCAATAATTCCATACTTGGTAACAACATTACCTAGATACATGTTAGAATACAATGAACTAGAAAGGATACATATGAGGTTCTGACAACCTGTCTGTCTCACAAAGAACTTACGATTAACCTGGAACCAGGAGGCTAAGGGAATGGCCTGGCCCAGAACAGTATCTCTGTCTGCGTTCCATATTTTCTGTGCTGGGACATAGACTTCAGCCTGAAGGGTCCCACAACTTTGCTCCTGCACCTATTTAAAGTCACCACCATTATCAGTGGATAATTGTTAAGGTTTGCCTTACCTTAAGTATTCTGTTACACTTGGCTTTGTAATAAATACAGCAGTTCTCTGTCTCTCAGACCAGCACTCTCCAAGTCTATGGCTGTGTTTTCTTTGATGACTACTTTCTTTTCAGAGGACAGTCATCTTCAGGCTGCAAGTATGACATAATATATCTTTTAAGAAGGGGATCACTTCGACATAACCATTGAACACTTATCTTCCTTTTCAAGGAAACATGGGTACCATAATTGCTGGATAAGACCATATAAAATTATTCTCCTTTTCAAGAAAACATGGGCACCATAATTGCTGGATAAGACCATATAAAATTATTAATCTTTGCTCACTCCAGTCCTTGCAGTGAGTCCTCAGGATTAGGTACAAATATTATTTTAAATATCTAATAAGATAAATTTCCTTCCTAGAAGTTATTCCACTAGCAGGATCAATGAAGTAAATCAAAATCCTACCTTCCTTCTTGATAGTAAACATTTACTATCCTAATGAGAACAGAATTTACTTCTCATACCTAATTGTTGTCAGATTTTAAAACTTGACTTTCATTCAACAGGTAAATCCATTTATACATCTGAGGGTATATTTTACTATTAACTCAAATTGATATATGCATCAGAATTAATCAAATAACATCCCATATAAACTCTATTACGGCTCTTTTTTTCACCAGTGAGAATAGGATAGCTGGGGCTATGCCACTGACTCCCAAATCCCACTGAATTTACACAACAGAAGTTGATCTCTCACAAAGGTGGCTAATGACCTCCAGGGCAACTGCCCTCCCTGTAAAACTCAGCTTCTTTTAATCTCCAGGAATTAAAGCTTTCTGACGTCTTTGTGCTATACATATTTGTTCCTTCCCAAACTGTAGACTTTCTCTCTCTCTGACAACTATCTTTAGTCCTTAGACATGCAACTGCCTCCCCTCATTACTTCTCCCTTCCTCTCCAAGGCTCTTCCCTAGCACACTCACATGTGTCATTTCCTCCTCCACATTTCGGAAACTCCCAACTAAGATGTCAACTGCTTAGTTACCCTGACTACTGGCATCTTCCTCTCTGCCAGTGCTCCTTTGTCACCTATCCAATCTATTTAAAATCCCTCTGCCAAGATATTCTATTCACATAAGCTAAGACCAAGACAGCTGTGTTTCTTCCCACCCATCTCTAACTTCCCTTTCCTCTCTGACTTCTGACTTCTGGCTACTTTCAATTTAACAGTCAACAAAATTTACTAATTTGCTTGCAAGATCCTATAAACTGCACTAGGAACTCTATTCAGGAGAAAAGGATAACATAGCTTCCATCATCAAGTATATTTCAGTGTTTCAGGAATTTTTATTTTATAATCCAAATAAAAACTGAAATGTAATATATTATATTTTTAGGTGTTTGACATCAGAGGGAGTTCAATAGAAGGAGATGGATGCTTGGACTTGACAAATTAGAAAGCCTCTAATTCAGTGGTTTCCAATCATGACTAATCATTAGAATCATCTAGAGAGGGTAAACAAAAAGTAACTCAGATGAATGATTCAGCAACTCCAGGGACAGCGAGACTGGGATCTACAATTTGTGTGTGTGTGTGTGTGTATGTGTGTGTGTAGCTATTGTAAGTGCATAAATGTATGCATGTATATATACACAGGCATCTATGTATGAGTAAAAATGCTTGGTGGCTCAGATGGTAAAGACTCCGTCTGCAATGCAGAAGACTCAGGTTTGATCCCTGGGTCAGAAAAATCCCCTGGAGAAGGTAATAGCTACCCACTCCAACATTCTTGCCTAGAGAATTCCATGGACAGAAGAGCCCGGCGGGCTACAGTCCATGGGGTCACAAAGAGTTGGACATGACTGAACAACTAACACACACATGCATTTATATACAAGCACATATGTATAAGCATGTATGTATACATAATACACATACATTCACACATTATAAGTAAAAATAAACACCTCCCCAAGTGATTTTTATGATTGCTATGATCTTTATGTTTATGATCAAAGTCAAATTCATTCCTATATCTTGTTAACCAAATTGAAAAGTGAATTGCAGACAGGTTTAAGCATTTTAGATAAATCACACAACTAAGTACTGACAAAACTGGGATGTAAGAAGAGCTTTCTTGACTCTCTGCCCCGAAACTCCTCCAATGTTTTGTACTCCAAGAAGATGATGGGAATATTTGGAGCTTCAGGTGGAACTTGAATCGTGGCTAGGTTTCATAAACATGAGGAACAGATAGAGTATTCAAGAGAAGTTTCTTCTCATCTCTGTTCCTATCCAACTAGTCTAAATTCAAGGTATATTTTGCATATTTATTCAGAGGCTAAAATATATAAGGCATCAACCTGGACACAGTCAGGGAAAGTTTACCTTTGAGAGGATACTGCCCTTTAAAGTCTTTGTTAGCATGGGGACCCCCTGAGGAGCATTTTCAACATTCAATTTCTTTTTGTCTATCTCAGACTACTGAACTAAAATTTCTAGAGATGGGACACAGAAATATGCATTATTAATGTGTTTCTTAGTTGATTCTTATGCACAGTAAATTCTAAGATACATGGTAAAGGGAAGTAAAGAGAAGACAATGGCACAGATAACGATTAAAATCAAGATAAGGGTTTTCAGCTCAGAGATGTAAAGAGAGGAAAAGAGTGTTGTTTCAACTTTGTAGCAAGGTCAAAGCTGTACAAACTTTTCTTCACCCATTAAAGAACTGAGGTTGCAGGGCCACCAAGTAACCTAAAGTCTGGGGAGATAAGGGTGCTTTGGGGGAGAAACAGAACCAAGTATTTGTTTACCTGGAACGGACAACACTAGACACCATCTTAGCTGGAAAGAAGGATGCAGCTAATTTTTTAAACAAATTGCAAGAGGATAAGGGTGAGCTAGCATGAGAGTGCCAAGTACCTAAGGATCTCAGCTACAGGGGCCTTCATACCCTCTTGCAGGATTTGACTCCAGGAACCCCACCCTGGCTCAACCCTTCACCTCTATTTCCCTACAAAACAAAAGCCTTAATCCGCAGGAGGAAGAGCATGAAAACTGCCATGTTAAGGCTTGAGTGAAAACCCACTGCAGCTAGAGTATAGGACAGAAAAAGAAAGCAAGAATCACATTACCCCTTGGAGAGGGGCAGAAGCATATGAGAAGGCCATAAGCCAGAGACCCAGGAATTACTGAACATGAGCTTATGTGATTCTACACATACATGTTATAACCCATACCAATTTAGAAAATCTAATTGTCTGAAGCACAGTTAAGAATTAGTAGGGTCTGGAAATGTAAATGAGAGCAGCCTGTATGGAAGAGAGTATGCCGCTGCTGCTGCTGCTAAGTCGCTTCAGTCGTGTACAACTCTGTGCGACCCCATAGAGAGCAGTCCACCAGGCTGCCCCGTCCTTGGGATTCTCCAGGCAAGAACACTGGAGTGGTTGCCATTTCCTTCTCCAATGCATGAAAGTGAAAAGTGAAAGTGAAGTCGCTCAGTCGTGTCCAACTCTCAGCGACCCCATGGACTGTAGCCTACCAGGCTCCTCTGTCTGGATTTTCCAGGCAAGAGTACTGGAGTGGATTGCCATTGCCTTCTCCAGGAAGAGAGTATGCGAATTCCTCAAAAATTAAAAATAGAATTACCATATGATCCAGCAATTCCACTTCTAAGCATATATTGAAGGGAAGTGAAAATCATTGTTCAAAGAGAGGATTTTCCAGGCAAGAGTACTGGAGTGGATTGCCATTGCCTTCTCCAGGAAGAGAGTATGCGAATTCCTCAAAAATTAAAAATAGAATTACCATATGATCCAGCAATTCCACTTCTAAGCATATATTGAAGGGAAGTGAAAATCATTGTTCAAAGAGATATCTGTGTACCCATGTTCACTGCAGCATTATTTACAATAGCTCAGATACAGACACAACATAAGCATCCATTGATAGACGGATGGATAAAGATGTGACATGTATATATATATATACACACACACACACACATATATATATATAATTTAGGCATAAAAAGGAACTCTTGCCACTGATCAACGAGATTGATAGAACTTGATGGCATTATACTAGTGAAATAAGTCAAACAGTAAAGACAAATACTGTTTAATCTCATTATGCAGAATCTAAAAAGACCAAATTCATAGAAACAGAACAGATTGGTAGGTACTCAGTACTCATGCCTGGAAATCCAGGTGGAGGAGCCTGGTGGGCTGCAGTCCATGGGGTCGCTAAAAGTCAGACACGACTGAGCTACTTCACTTTCACTTTTCACTATCATGCATTGGAGAAGGAAATGGCAACCCACTCTAGTACTCTTGCCTGGAGAATTCCAGGGATTGAGGAGCCTGGTGGGCTGCTGTCTAGGCGGTCGCACAGAGTCGGACATGACTGAAGTGACTTAGCAGCAGCAACAGCA
>SJXQ01011403.1:153689-171265 GCA_006408695.1 Aepyceros melampus
GGGAGTCAGGATTGGGAGTTCATGTACACTCATGGCTGATTCATGTCAATGTATAGCAAAACAAATACAGTATTGTAAAGCAAAACAAACTAAAAAATAAAAATTAATTAAAATTAAAAAATAAATAAAATAAAAAAAGAAAACCGTGTAAGTGACAATACATATTTAAAATATGTGTCTGCTCAGCTGACAAATTATACATAAAATTTATATATTATTTAAATAATATATATTTAAAATATGTGTCACATCTATAGATGTGACAGAAAATCACTCCATAGATTTTCAGAACTATTTTTGATAGTTTCTTTTCTGATGTATACATGAAAAAATTATTCAGAGAATAGTACAGGCCAAATTGGTGAATTACTGTTGCATGAGAACCAGACAAGGTGTGATAACTTAGAAAAATTACCTTCTACTACTTTTTAAAATACAAATACTGAAATATTTTAAAATGAATAACAAAATGCCAGTGCATTTAAGAGGCGAACAGAAAGGCTCATGCTTAAATGTAAAACATATACACACAACACAATACATACATAGATTATTGAATATGCCTTAGAATTTGTTAACATATAAAAAGATTATTAGGTTTCAGTGATGAGAAGCTTAAGAAAAAAAAATTGTATCATTATGACAGTGCAATCATTCACAAATGTGGCTTCTAGCCCTCTATAATGTTCCACTGTCACATCTTATCCAGAGGGTTATGCTCAGCGTGGAGGCCTCATTGAAAATTGAATATTTTAACTGGTGGCTCAGTTGTAACGAATCTGTCTGCCAATGCAGGAGACATAGACTCAATCTCTGGGTGGGAAGATCCCTTGGAGGAGGAAATAGCAACCCACTCCAGAATTCTTGTGGGAAAACCCCCATGAACCTGGTGGGCTACCATACATGGGGTCACAAAGAGTCACGTGTGACTGAGCATTGACTTATGGGAATGTATCAAAATATAAATTAGGAAGTAGGAGAACATATATTGTATACTAAAATAGCTAAGGTGGTACAAACAAACAAACAAACAAAAAACATAGACTGTGGAGTAGGTATGAGTGAAACATTCAAATGTAGGAATGGACAGTATATAGTAACCAGATTGTTCATGTAGTTGACCCAAAACTTACGATGCTAATTTTGGTTTTTATCTTTATTCCTCTATGAATTGTCTCTTAAATTTGTACAAATTCAATGCTTATTATTGCTTTAGAGAAAGTACATGGGTGGGCAGGAAGCACAAGTAGATTTCACTGTTTTTTTTTTGTTTTTTTTTTTTGCTTTTGTATTCCAAATCCTAAATCCTTGGGTGATATTAGAGGGTTTGTGGGGGGAAAGAGAGAGAGAGAGAGAGAGAGAGAGAGGGAGAAAGGTCTTAGGAAATCACGGTATGTAACAACACTTCCTCATTCAATAGTCTGGGGCAAATACAGGTGTAAGAGAGAGAGACTTGTGAGTATTGGAGCAATGAAGATCTGCACCCCACTGGTTGGCAACATTTCTGGGACATGGAGGAATTCCAGAGAAGATCTTCGAATGTAAGAGACTTGTCATGGGCTGACCAATCTCAGCAGTTCAATGTTCCCAAGCATGCTAGGAAAACAATTTCCAGTTGATTAATGACACTCATATTCTTCTAGCCTCTCTTGTTCAAATACATAATGCCTTAGCTCAGGATTAGATTCCAGAGTCTTGACATGACTGAGGAAGTGGGTAAACTTAGGCATCATTTAGAGTAAGCATTTCATAAATTTGGCCAGATGGTTCTCAATGGTAGATACTAAACTCTTCACACAAAATATTGGTTTATTTCTTGTATAACTAACTTCAAGATTTAGTTAGATCAATAAATAGAAATTTAGAGAAGATATATTTTGCTCACTATAAGTGCTTTGTGACATATAGATGCATCGAGTAAATACTCTATTTCATAGGAATATTATGCTTTTTTATTATTTTTTTTCTGGAAGGGCTGAAAAGGAATTATCACTTTGTTAAGAAAGCTGTGAAAAATATTCCACTGACTAAGAGAATGAAGTAGTTATATCTGGGTTCCCCTTCATTCCTAATTTCTATTATATTGATTTTACTTTAACATTTCTCATGGTATCACTGCCTTCCAAATGTCTCTGAAATTTGCAAAAGCAAACAGTCAAATCAACAACAACAAAAACTCCTGCTGCTGTTTCCTAATATATGTGAAACCAAGTAGAAAACCTGTGATTTTGCCAAAACATGACTGTTCTAAGTAAATTTTATTGTGTTCTGTGAGACAATGAGGGGCTTCCCTGGTGGCTCAGATGGTGAAGAATCCACTGCAATGCAGGATACCTGGTTTTAACCCCTGGGTTGGGAAGTCCCCTGGAGGAGGGCATGACAACCCACTCCAGTATTCTTGCCTACAGAATCCTCATGGACAAAAAGGCCTGGCAGGCTACAGACCACATGGTCGCAAATAGTCAGATAGATGGAATGTCTAAGCACAGCCCATAAGAGAATGAGAAATTAACAACTGGATGCATTGGGTTCTCAGGACAGTATGCTAAATTTTACTTAAAAGGACAGTAAATTGTCCCTCTCTCTTAGCTATTTAGATAAATATTTTAAAGTGAAAGAATAAATGGCTTATCAAATATTCTATATGATCTTTTTAATCTTGGTTAATTGGTGCTAGTGGTAAAGAATATACCTGCCAATGCAGGAAATACAAGAGACATGGGTTCAATCCCTGGGTCAGGAAGATTTCCTGAAATAGGAAATGGCAACTCATTCCAGTATTCTTGCTTGAAAAATACCATGGACAAAGGAGTATGGCAGGATACAGTCCATGGACCCACAAAAAGTCAGACACAATTGAGCACGCATGGCATACATAACATTTTAAAACATCTCAAATATGCAAATAAAGCATAAGAAATATTTTTAAAGTGGTTATATGAATACATTCTCTGGAGAATAAAGAAATCTGTTTTTACATTATATATGTACATGAAATTGCCATAAATTTAATTACTTTGCATGAAAAAAGAGGGAAAGGTAATAGACTAAATGTGTATAATTTGCATTATCTCACTTCAAAATTAGCTTTTCCAGAATCCTTTGTCAACTATTCAGAGTTAAGACTCCTGCCTTTATTGCTTTAACAAATTACCTTAAATAGACCATGATTTCAAAGTTGTAGAAAATATTACTAAGAAGAGTTAGTGATAGGGTAAAGTACTGAATAGTCTTTTAAGCATTATATTTGCAATTTTTAAACTATGCTATAAAAACACAAATGAAAGTATAATGATAAAAATGTATGTATATACCAAATTTGGAGTTAAGATACATTATTTTATATAAAATAACACAGGGAACTATACTCAATATTTTTTAATAATCTATAATGGAAATGAATCTGAATATATATATATATATATATATATATATATATATTTTCATAGGAATATTATGCTTTTTTATTATTTTTTTTCTGGAAGGGCTGAAAAGGAATTATCACTTTGTTAAGAAAGCTGTGAAAAATATTCCACTGACTAAGAGAATGAAGTAGTTATATCTGGGTTCCCCTTCATTCCTAATTTCTATTATATTGATTTTACTTTAACATTTCTCATGGTATCACTGCCTTCCAAATGTCTCTGAAATTTGCAAAAGCAAACAGTCAAATCAACAACAACAAAAACTCCTGCTGCTGTTTCCTAATATATGTGAAACCAAGTAGAAAACCTGTGATTTTGCCAAAACATGACTGTTCTAAGTAAATTTTATTGTGTTCTGTGAGACAATGAGGGGCTTCCCTGGTGGCTCAGATGGTGAAGAATCCACCTGCAATGCAGGATACCTGGTTTTAACCCCTGGGTTGGGAAGTCCCCTGGAGGAGGGCATGACAACCCACTCCAGTATTCTTGCCTACAGAATCCTCATGGACAAAAAGGCCTGGCAGGCTACAGACCACATGGTCGCAAATAGTCAGATAGATGGAATGTCTAAGCACAGCCCATAAGAGAATGAGAAATTAACAACTGGATGCATTGGGTTCTCAGGACAGTATGCTAAATTTTACTTAAAAGGACAGTAAATTGTCCCTCTCTCTTAGCTATTTAGATAAATATTTTAAAGTGAAAGAATAAATGGCTTATCAAATATTCTATATGATCTTTTTAATCTTGGTTAATTGGTGCTAGTGGTAAAGAATATACCTGCCAATGCAGGAAATACAAGAGACATGGGTTCAATCCCTGGGTCAGGAAGATTTCCTGAAATAGGAAATGGCAACTCATTCCAGTATTCTTGCTTGAAAAATACCATGGACAAAGGAGTATGGCAGGATACAGTCCATGGACCCACAAAAAGTCAGACACAATTGAGCACGCATGGCATACATAACATTTTAAAACATCTCAAATATGCAAATAAAGCATAAGAAATATTTTTAAAGTGGTTATATGAATACATTCTCTGGAGAATAAAGAAATCTGTTTTTACATTATATATGTACATGAAATTGCCATAAATTTAATTACTTTGCATGAAAAAAGAGGGAAAGGTAATAGACTAAATGTGTATAATTTGCATTATCTCACTTCAAAATTAGCTTTTCCAGAATCCTTTGTCAACTATTCAGAGTTAAGACTCCTGCCTTTATTGCTTTAACAAATTACCTTAAATAGACCATGATTTCAAAGTTGTAGAAAATATTACTAAGAAGAGTTAGTGATAGGGTAAAGTACTGAATAGTCTTTTAAGCATTATATTTGCAATTTTTAAACTATGCTATAAAAACACAAATGAAAGTATAATATAAAAATGTATGTATATACCAAATTTGGAGTTAAGATACATTATTTTATATAAAATAACACAGGGAACTATACTCAATATTTTTTAATAATCTATAATGGAAATGAATCTGAATATATATATATATATATATATATATATATATATAACTGAATCACTTTGCTGTACTTCTGAAACTCTATAAATCAATTTTTAAAAGTGTGTACAATGTATACTACTTAGAAGTAGAAAAGATAATTTTGTTAAAATCATATCCCATCTCTTTACTATAAAAAATTATAGAGTAAAATCTTAATCTTCAGTCACATATTCCTTCTATCTTTCTTACACAGAGGCAACGGTTTCATGAGTGATTATATACTGTTTATTTTTTTTAACTTATTTCATTGAATTCCATTTCTATGTGTTATTTTAAAATATAAATAATACCATGAATGTTTTGTTTATGTATTTTTCTTGATTTGAGTTTGTATAAAACAAAGCAAAATACCAACAACAAAAATAATGATTTTTTAAAATGGATATTAAGTCTATTATCTTAGGAAACTAGAATATAACATAAAAGCAATGTTACTACTTCATATTGATTTCCTTGAGTTTAACAAGAGTATATCACATAATAGGCATGATTGAATGTAGACTAAGAACAAATTAACACATCAGACTGAAAAATCTAATGATGAGTATTTCGGAGTGGTTTGATCCTGCTGTTTCCAGCAAATTACTGATTTCTTATTTTTTGCTTTTACTTATAATATATTTGGAGCTGTTTACTGAAGTTGTTTTAAAGGAAAAAATACTAAGAAAATTTTAAGAATTTTTGTTTGCTTGTTTTGTTTTTAAATCAGAAGAGTAATTGAAAGCTAGACTGGACCCAGGAAGGAGGTGGTCCACTACTGATTAGAAGAAAAAACATTTTAAACAAAGTAGAAAATCAGGACTGTCATGACAGTAACCTGGATGATTGTAGCAGACAGAAATTAAGAGATGATTCAAAAATGAAAGAAATATAAAAAGAGACAAGAAAGGAAAAAAGATTAAAGAAGAAAGTAAATATCAAGCTGTGGCTAGACCAAAAATTTAGTCAGATCTTGTATATCACATATATCACATCTCTCTCTCTTTAGCCATTGTAAACATATTATTAACTATTTTTAGTTTGGATGTGCCATACCTTGTGAGAGGGCAAAATTCCTTGGAAGAAAAGCTGTCACCAACCTAGACAGCATATTAAAAAGCAAAGACATTACTTTACTGATGAAGGTCTATCTAGTCAAAGCTATGGTTTTTCTAGTAATGATGTATGGATGTGAAAGTTGGACCATAAAGAAAGCTGAGCACTGAAGAATTGATGCTTTTGAATTGTGGTGCTGGAGAAGACTCTTGAGAGTCCACTGGACAGCAAGGAGAGCAAACCAGTCATTCCTAAAGGAAATCAACCCTGAATATTCGTTAGAAGGACTGATGCTCAAGCTGAAGCTTCAAAACTTTGGCCACCTGATGCGAAGAACTCACTCATTAGAAAAGACCTTGATGCTGGGAAAGATCAAAGGCAGGAGGAGAAGGGGACAACAGATGAGGAAATGGTTGGATGGCATCACCGACTCAATGGACATGAATTTGAGCAAGGTACTGGAGTTGGTGATGGACAGGAAGGCCTGATGTGCTGCAGTTCATGGGGTAGCAAAGAGTCAGACACAACTGAGCAACTGAACTGAAAACTGAATTTAATTATGCTAAGGAACCCTGCAACTTGGTACCATGGAAATCACAGGAGTTTTCACCAAATATTCTGGTGGTCAGGTCAGTTCAGTCACTCAGTTGTCTGACTCTTTGAGACCCCATGGACTGCAGCATGCCAGGCCTTCCTGTCCATCACCAATGCACGGAGCTTACTCAAACTCATGCCCATCGAGTCAGTGATGTAATCAATCATTTCATTATTGTCTCCTTCTCCTTCTGCCTTCAATCTTTCCCAGCAACAGGGACTTTCCCAAGGAGTCAGTTCTTCACATCAGATGGCCAAAGTATTGGAGCTTCAGCTCAGCTTCAGCGTCAGTCCTTCCAATGAATAATCAGGACTGATTTCCTTTAGGATGAACTGGTTGGATCTCCTTGCAGTCCAAGGGACTCTCAAGAGTTTTCTCCAACACTGCAGTTCAAAAGCATCAATTCTTTGGCGCTCAGTTTTCTTTATAGTTCAACTCTCACATCCATACCTGACTACTGGAAAAACCATAGCTTTGACTAGACAGATCCCTGTTGGCACAATAGCATCTCTGCTTTTTAATATGCTATATAAGTTGGTCATAGCTTTCCTTCCCAGGAGCAAGTGTCTTTTAATTTCATGGATGAATTCACCATCTGCAGTGATTTTGGAGCCCCCAGAAATAAAGTCTGTCACTGTTTCCATTCTTTCCCCATCTATTTGCCATGAAGTGATGAGACTGGATGCCATGTTGAGCTTTAAGCCAACTTTTTCACTCTCTTCTTTCACTTTCATCAAGAAGCTCTTCAGTTCCTCTTTATTTTCTGCCATAAAGGTGGTGTCATCTGCATATCTGAGGTTATTGATATTTCTCCCAGCAATATTGATTCCAGTTTGTGCTTCATCCAGCCTGGCATTTCACATGATGTACCCTGCATAGAAGTTAAATAAGCAGGGTGACAATATACAGACTTCACATACTACTTTTCCAATTTGAAACCAGTCCGTTGTTCCATGTCCAGTTCTTATTGTTTCTTCTTGACCTTCATACAGATTTCTCAGGAGGCATGTAAGGTGGTCTGGTATTCCCATCTCTTTAAGAATTTTCCACAGTCTGTTGTGATCCACACAGTCAAAAGGCTTTGGCATAGTCAATAAAGCAGAAATAGATGTTTTTCTGGAACCCTCTTGCTTTTCCTATATTCCAATGGATGTTGGCAATTTGATCTATGGTTCCTCTGCTTTTTAAAAATTCCTCTTGAACTTTTGGAATTTCACAGTTCACATACTATTGAAGCCTGACTTGGAGGATTTTGAGCATTAGTTTGCTAGTGTGTGAGATTCTGCTGGTTGCAGCCTTGATTTCTCAGACCAACACTTTGGTGAGGTAGATCCATATGACTAGTTCTGACTAGAGATCTGGATTCTAAAACCTTCCAAAGTAATGCAGAAAAAGTCCACGTGTGCTCTCTCAGCTTTCTTCTGCAACAAATATTAAGAAGGCTGTATGCTAGTATGTTCCAATGTAAAATTTCAAGGTATATTATGGCTACAAAAAGGGTAAGGCTTATGTCAATTGAATTCCTTAGTGACTGTGTGTAGCAGAACTCCTGCTAACTATGAGAATGAATTCAACATTTGATGTAAGAAGTCATACAGAGTTTTATCATTTTTTTGTATTACCTAGCCTATCATGATTACTATCGCAACTATCTTAATCATACCTTCTCTTCAGCATCATTTTGTAACTATTATTCTTTCATTTATCCTACTCTATTATCCCGCCATTTAATTTAACCTTCTCTACCAAAGGTCATTGATTACTTCCCAATTGTCTCTGTTCTTTGAATCACTGACTACCCTTCTAGCAATTATTTCTTTTTATATCCAGTACTTTGGCCACCTCATGCAAAGAGTTGCATGAGGAAAAGACTCTGATGCTGGGAGGGATTGGGGGCAGGAGAAGAAGGGGGACAACAGAGGATGAGATGCCTGGATGGCATCACGGACTCGATGGACGTGAGTCTGAGTGAACTCCGGGAGATGATGATGGACAGGGAGGCCTGGCGTGCTGCGATTCATGGGGTCACAAAGAGTTGGACACGACTGAGCGACTAAACTGAACTGAACTGAATGTTGTAATTACTAGTTCCTCCTAATGCAGAAGAAACATATTGAATGCCCCAAACACTTTAAAATCTCTTTGAGATCTTACCATAGAGTGTCGGAAAGAGAACATACATGGAGATACAATTGGTTTACCGTTTGAAACATCTTCTTCTTTGGGTTATATGATTGTGAAAGAGTACAATATCAACATTGACTTGAATATGATGATAATAATGCTGATAAATATAAACATACATTTCTTTCCTCAACACATATAAGCAAATGAAAAAGGCTGCATTCTAAATTTATGTTTGTTTTTCATTCTCTACACTTTACTATTGTTTTTGTATCAAGATGTTCATGGCTTGATTTGGATAATGGAAATTGCCTTTAAAAAGCCAACTTCTGCTGAAGCATTCATAATGTGAGCCTTATTTACAAATTGATATGAAATTTTCTTTATTTTGTAAGCACTTCCCAGTGCAAGAGTGCATGCAATTACACATAACATATGTGTATATGCATAGATATCAGTATTCCATAGAGGTCAGACTGAGGGAATTGCACTCAGGACAGTTTTGAGTGTGTTGAGTCTAGTACCAAGTGACTTGCCTGTGGGATTTAATGCAGTATACTCAGGGTTTTCACCTTTCCTCAGGGTAATTTGTTGGGCTTTTGTATTGTTGGAAACTTGAATTTTCTTAAGTACAAAATCCCAAGGAAAGCAGAAATATAATTTGTGATTAACACACAGGTGAAAAAAGTTTTAACTGCAAAACACTTACTCTGTATTAGGCATTGTCTAAATGCCTCATGGATGTTAACTCATTTAAACAAAAGATTGTGAGTAAAATTATCCACATACCACATACCCATATTGTTGGGTAAGAAATGAGGTAAAACTCTTACTGGAATTCAGGGAATATTAATGCTTGTGGAAGAGGGAGAAAAGTCAGTTAAATGGTGACTGGAAAAGATAAGCCAAAGATGCTGACACAGTGCTTAAGAAACAGCATACTTTGGGAGAGGGTGGCTGACATTATCACTTTATCCCAAGTATCCAAGCATAATAAGTACTGAAGTTTGTGCACTGTGTTTTCTGTAAGGAGCCATGGATAGAAAACCTTACAATGCCAAGTGAGTAGAGTGGTAGAAGCTGAAACCAGATTGTACTGAGTTAGAAAAAATAAATGGGAAAGCGCATGTAGACAGTGAACACCTCATACTTCAAGAAAGTTGTCTGAAACAGTGGGTAGAGATGGCTTATGTTCATGTTTTGAGGAGAGATGGTGTTAATTTCTGCCTTGTATTTTAGATAGCAGATCCTTAATAATCTTAAAATAGTGTTGAAAATGAACCAGAATAAAAGGAATAATTGGCTACATAGACAAGAGACAGATGAAAAGAAACCCTCTGAACCACTTTATATTTTTTCATTCTTTCCCCGCTTATACACTCTAATTGCAAATTTTAGTCTTTAGTCTTAGCCCTCCCCAGAGAGTTCATAGAGCCTAGTGCTTAACAATTACTTCTCTGAAAATGATCCTAAAATCCACATCTCAAACTCTAATCTCTTTACTTTAAATTTCAATCCTGGATCCTTCCATTGCCTGCTGGGTGTTAGCATTTAAAATTCAAATACGTCTAAAAAGTTAGCTCTTCATTTTTCTAAAAAATCATCTTTGATCCCTGACTCTTCTTTCTGGAATTTGTAGCCTGACTCCTTTTCTTTGACTATTCTCTGTATTCAAATACCTTTAATAACCATGCAGTGGTCAATTAATCACAACCTCATGGAATTCATTCCTTATCTGTTTGGAGTACATGACCTTCAAGTTCTCTTCTGAAACTAATTTTGCCTGCTTCTAGAAATGGATATAAATATAAAGCTCAGTCAGAACATTGCAATAAAGATTGTCTAAATTCATGGACCTACTTTATGAATGTAAAAAGAAAAATAAAAGGTAATTAAACTGGCAACTGCTCTCTCCCAATGGAAACTTAACACCAAAATTTTATTTCTGTTTTCCTTTAGCTGTTATGAATTAATCATGTATGGTACATTGGATTATTTTTGATATTTGCTATAACTAAAATACAATTATATTTTTACCAAAGATATTCACTGATAACTTAGTCATGTTAGATCAGAGAATATTCAGCAAATCATGGACATTGTGTTCTTTCAAGGATTTGTTTTCTGCTGAATTAGCTCATTTGATAAAGTATCCTAAAGCAATTAAACAGCAATATATTGAAATCATGAAGTTAGTTGAGATTACAACTACAAATGCCTCAAAGCAAACTTTATTTAATAAGGAAAGACAGTATGTCTCATTATGTTGGTAATGTGGTAGAGATGTAATCTAGAGTCTCCAATTCATTCCAAAGACCTCTTGGTTACCTGTTGCTAGCTTAAGACATAGGACTTGATTGCTCAGTTGCCATTGTTGTCATAAGATTATTATAAAAACAAAGTGGTCAATATTTTCTGTATTAGAGGTAAGCACCTTTAAAACATACATGTGAGCATATGAATATATGCTAACCTGAAATCTACCAAACCAGAGGAAAACTGTCAATGACATAAATAATAAAAATAAGACAAGGTCCTCCACTGTGGCATTGAGAAGCCTATACTGTAAGAAAACTTCAATAGCAGTAAGCGACTGTAAACAAACTTGAGTCAACTGTGTCATTTACTTTACTATTTAGGTCACTTTACAAAAAATCACATTTGTTCATATTTGCTCATGACATTTGCTCATCCTTTATTAGAACATTGATGGCAGGGTAGAGTTTTGTTAATTTTATACCCTCTAAAATATCTCTCATTTAAGTTAGGTTGATCTGTGAATTGCCAACATTCTGTCAGGTTTTAAAATTTATAAAAACAGTAAATTCACATTGTCCATTCAAATAGCAATTGTCTTATAAATATACATTGGTAGTATAACTGATAGTAAAATGGCATGGGCAACTTGGAATATTTCTGCTGGATGACAAAGCACCTTTGTAAGATCATGCTTACCCTTACTTTGTAAGAGGGTCAAAATATATTCAAGATATGTAACTAAAGAATGGTAAAGTGAGATTCTCTGATATGTGTCCAGGGCACATTCAATTCTCTATCACATTGCTATTCCCTTGCTGTTTGTTATCCAACCAATTCTTACAAGTTAAAAAAAAAAAAAAAACTCGAATTTTGAAATAAAATACATTATACATGTTTTTCATGAACACAGAATTAATCCTTTATAGAATTTCAGTTAAAATTTATTATTTTTTTACTTATTCTTATATTAATTCATTCACCTATTTACTTATCTAACCACTAGACAGATACTGTAGCATCAGTAAACTATATTGACAGCATGTTTTATATAATAATCCAGCAAAATATTTTCTAAATTTTATTTCATGAACAAAACAATAAATGCAATGTTACCTTAAAAACCCTATATTTACAAAATTTTTTCATGTATTTTATTTTTAATTAAGTTAACTAAGCAAGTATTTTATGGAACTTATTCTATGCTTTAGATATTTTCCTAGGAATTAGGGATAAACTGATGGAAATCTATTTCCTTGCCCTCATTGAGCCTATATTCTGATGAGAAAGGAAAAAGTATACATGTATAAAATCAACAAAGAATTTTTATGTTTTTTAATTAAAAACATAATATACAAAAATTGTACATAATTTTATCTTTTTACCTACATGATAATTTCTTACATTACAGAAAGCAGTGTGTGTGTGTGCTCAGTTGTGTCTGACTCTTTGCAACCCCATGGAATGTAGCCCACCAGGCCTCTCTTTCCATGGGATTTTCCAGGCAAGAATACTGGAGTGGGTTGCCATTTCCTTCTCCAGGGACAGAGAATAATAAAAAGATCTGAAGAGCAATAAAAAATATATAAGGTGACTTTCTTCTCTAAAAACCATAATCTATTTGGAAATATTGGAAAATCCATCTAAAATAACAAAAATGAAATTTTATTTGTCTCATATAACAAGAACTGTAGTTAGATAGCTGCTTCCTTTGTTTCAGAGGCTCAATAAAATCAGGACCAGGATTTTCAGATTCAATAGGTTAGTCGAGCTATAAGGAAGGGAGGGAAATTGAGTATTCAGCTTTTACAAACTCTGTTAGCAAAATTAAGAAAAGGAGAAGAAAATTGGGATTAGGAATTGTTTTAAAACATGTTCCACAGAATCAGACTTGGGAATTTTGTATAAAAGTGATTTATTTACAGGAAAATCTAACAGATATCAACAGGTGAGACAGAAGGAAGGAAGAAAGCCAAGTCAGGTCTCCTAATGGATTACTTTTACTCAGTCACATAAAGGAGTTTCAGGTCAATGGCAGGATCAATCATTGCCTGGTTTGAGACAGGAGAGCAGAAATATTTATATTCCCACATTCACAGTTCATTGATTCAGGACAGCTTCCTGAAGAGAATAATTGCTCAAGCAATTCCGATACTCCATATCTCAGCTCTGCCAGATAGAGGGAAGCTCTCTGTAAAATAAAAAAAAAAAAAATAATAATAATAAAAGTGCTGGCTATTGGGAATGAAGGCACACCAGGGGCATGTGTACATGAAAATGGTAAGGATATCCAAGGGGCAGAGCACTGATATCATCTGTTATGGGGACTGAGTGAGCTATCCTACTTTCTCCACCAAGGAGCCAAAATATGAAAAAAATAAGTTAAATAGTAGTGAAACTAACTTTACTAGACATAACATTAATATAATTAAAAATCAATATATTAATGTCATACACAGGGTGAAAATTTTCTGAGGATCAGGTTCATTAGGTCAGTTTTGATTATATTTACTTAAACTTGTACCCTGTCAGTTTTGTTAAATACATGAAGTAGAATGTCAGGGGTAAAGATCAATAAAATCACTCTGAGAAATAATATTCTACCTATGTCACTGAGATGGAATTTTTAAGAACAGGATGAAAAAATGATCTTCACCTGGTAATCAACTAGAATCAATATTTGGACTTAAGAAAGTGCATTGATTATTTCTAACTATGCCCGGATCTTTACAGTGTCTGATTTTATTCCATTTTAGTTACCTTAGAAATCCACTTGAGAAAACATGGCTTGAGAAATTATAACATATATTTTGAATTAAAATTAAAATTACTGACAAAATGAGGTCCACTTGAGAAGGGAATGGCAAATCACTTCAGTATTCTTGCCTTGAGAACCCCATGAACAGTATGAAAAAACAATAAGATAGGACGCTGAAAGATGAACTCCCCAGGTCGGTAGGTGTCCAATATGCTACTGGAAATCAGTGAAGTAACTCCAGAAGGAATGAAAAGATGGAGCCAAAGCATAAATAACACACAGTTGTGGATGGACTCGTGATAGAAGCAGGATCCGATGCTGTAAAGAGCAATATTGCAAAGGAACGTGGAATGTTAGGTCCATGAATCAAGGCAAATTGGAAGTGGTCAAACATGAGATGGCAAGAGTGAATGTCAACATTCTAGGAATCAGCGAACTAAAATGGACTGGAATGGGTGAATTTAACTCAAGATGACCATTATATCTACTAATGTGGGCAGGATTCCATTAGAAAAAATGGAGTAGCCATCATAGTCAATGAAAGAGTCTGAAATGCAGTACTTGGATGCAATCTCAAAAATGACGAATGATCTCTGTTTATTTTCAAGGCAAACAAGACAATATCATGGTAATCCAAGTCTATGCCCCAACCAGTAATGCTGAAGAAGCTGAAGTTGAACAGTTATATGAAGACCTACAAGAATGTTTAGAACTAACACCCAAAAATGATGTTCTGTTCATTATAGGGGCCTGGAAGTAAAAGTAGGAACTCAAGAAACACCTGGAGTAACAGGCAATCTTGGCCTTGGAGTACAAAATGAAACAGGGCAAAGGCTAATAGAGTTTTGCCAAGAGAATGCACTGGTCATAGTAAACACCCTCTTCCAACAACACAAGAGAAGACTCTACACATGGATATCATCAGATCGTCAAAACCGAAATCAGATTGACTATATTCTTTGTAGCCAAAGATGGAGAAGCTCTATACAGTCAGCAAACAGAAGACCAGGAGCTGACTGTAGCTCAGATCATGAACTCCTTATGGCCAAATTCAGACTGAAATTGAAGAAAGTGGGGAAGACGACTAGACCATTCAGGTATGACCTAAATTAAATCCCTTATGATTATACAGTGGAAGTGAAAAATAGATTTAAGGGGCTAGATCTGATAGAGTGTCTGATGAACTATGGATGGAGGTTTGTAACATTGTACAGGAGACAGGGATCAAGACCACCCCCAAGAAAAACAAACGCAAAAAAGCAAAATGGCTGTCTGGGGAGGCCTTACAAATAGCTGTGAAAAGAAGAGAATTGAAAGCAAAAGAAAAAGGAAAGATATACCCATTTGAATGCAGAGTTCCAAAGAATAGTAAATAGAGATAAGAAAGCCTTCTGCAGTGATCGATGCAAAGAAATAGAGGAAAACAATAGAAAAGGAAAGACTAGAGATCTCACCAAGATAATTAGAGAAGCCAAGGGAACATTTCATGCAAAGATGGGCTCAATAAAGGACAGAAATTGTATGGACCTAACAGAAGCAGAAGATATTAAGAAGAGGTAGCAAGAATACACAGAATATTTATGCAGAAAAGATCTTCACAACCCAGATAATCACCATGGTGTGATCACTCACCTAGAGCCAAACATCCTGAAATGTGAAGTCAAGTGGAACTTAGGAAGTATCACTATGAACAAAGCTAGTGGAGGCAATGGAATTCCAGTTGAGCTATTTCAAATCCTAAAAGATGATGCTGTGAAAGTGCTACACTCAATACGTCAGCAAATTTGGAAAACTTAGCAGTGGCCACATGACTGGAAAATTCCGTTTTCATTCCAATCCCAAAGAAAGGCAATGCCAAAGAATGCTCAAACTACCACACAATTGCACTCATCTCACACACTAGTAAAATAATCTTCAAAATTCCCCAAGCCAGGCTTCAGCAATATGTGAACCATGAACTTCCAGATGTTCAAGCTGGTTTTAGAAAAGACAGAGGAACCGGATTTCAAATTGCCAACATTCGCTGGATCATCAAAAAAAGCAAGAGAGTTCCAGAAAACAAACAAACAAACAAAAAAAACCACATCTATTTCTGCTTTATTGACTATGCCAGGCCTTTGACTGTGTGGATCACAATAAACTGTGGAAAATTCAGAAAGAGATGGGAATACCAGACCACCTGACCTGCCTCTTGATAAACCTGTATGAAGTTCAGGAAGCAGCAGTTAGAACTGGACATGGAACAACAGACTGGTTCCAAATAGGAAAAGGAGTACATCAAGGCTGTATATTCTCACCCTGCTTATTTAACTTATATGCAGAACACATCATGAAAACGCTGGGCTGGATGAAGCACAAGCTGGAATCAAGATTGCTGGGAGAAATATCAATAGCCTCAGATATGCAGATGACACGACCTTTATGGCAGAAAGTGAAGAGGAACTAAAAATCCTCTTGATGAAAGTGAAAGAGGAGAGTGAAAAAGTTGGCTTAAAGCTCAACATTCAGAAAACTAAGATCATGACATCTGGTCCCATCACTTCATGGGAAATAGATGGGGAAACAGTGGAAACAGTGTCAGACTTCATTTTTCTGGGCTCCAAAATCACTGCAGATGGTGACTGCAGCCATGAAATTAAAGGATGCTTACTCCTTGGAAGAAAAATTATGACCAATCTACATAGAATATTAAAAAACAGAGACGTTACTTTGTCACCAAAGGTCTGTCTAGTCAAGGCTATGATTTTTTCAGTAGTCATGTATGGATGTGAGAGTTGGACTATAAAAAAAGCTGAGCACTGAAGAATTGAAGCCTTTCAACTGTGGTGCTGGAGAAGACTCTTGAGAGTCCCTGGGACTGCAAGGAGATCCAACCCATCCATCCTAAAGAAAATCAGTCCTGGGTGTTCATTAGAAAGACTGATGTTAAAGCTGAAACTCCGATATTTTGGCCACCTGATGCAAAGAGCTGACTCATTTGAAAAGACCCTGATGTTGAGAACATTGAAGGCAGGAAGAGAAGAGGACAACAGAGGATGAGATGGTTAGATGGCATCACTGACTTGATGGACATGAGTTTGAGTAAACTCTGGGAGTTGGCGATGGACGGAGAGGCCTGGCGTGCTGCGCTCCATGGGGTCACAAAGAGTTAGACATGACCGAGCAGCTGAACTGAACTGAATTGTCCTAAATTATATATCCTTCTGTTCATTAGTCAAATTATATGAAAAGTAGACCTAAAAATAAATCTATAAGGAGATTTTTAATATCATATTTTCCCATAACTGTTGCTTCCTGACCTGCATACAGATTTCTCAAGAGGCAGGTCAGGTGGTCTGGTATTCCCATCTCTTTCAGAATTTTCCACAGTTTACTGTGATGCACACAGCCAAAGGCTTTGGCATAGTCAATAAAGCAGAAATAGATATTTTTCTATAACTCTCTTGCTTTTTCCATGATCCAGCGGATGTTGGCAATTTGATCTCTGGTTCCTCTGCCTTTCCTAAAACCAGCTTGAACATCAGGGAGTTCACGGTTCACATATTGCTGAAGTCTGGCTTGGAGAATTTTGAGCATTACTTTACTAGCATGTGAGATGAGTGCAATTGTTCGGTAGTTGGAGCATTCTTTGGCATTGCCTTTCTTTGGAATTGGGATGAAAACTGACCTTTTCCAGTCCTGTGGCCACTGCTGAGTTTTCCAGATTTGCTGGCAAATTGAGTGCAGCACTTTCACAGCATCATCTTTCAGGATTTGAAACAGCTCAACGGGAATTCCATCACCTCCACTAGCTTTGTTCGTAGTGATGCTTTCTAAGGCCCACTTGACTTCACATTCCAAGATGTCTGGCTCTAGATTAGTCA